>JADGKE010000124.1:0-11583 GCA_026954515.1 Cladochytrium tenue
AAGGGAGAGAGAGGACTCATCACCCCTCAGCGTCTCTTACTTGCCGTAGCACCAATGATATAATAAATAATATCATACTGCATAATGTCGTGACGGCGGGCCTTTAACCACAACCTTGTTCAACGCAACTGGCGGTCAGCCACAGTGCATCATCACCCTGCAACATCTGAACACGGCGCCCAGTTCCTTGGAGGGCGGTTGGCATGCGTGCCAAGAAGGCCTGAGTGCGAGCCATGTGGGCTGCACTGGTGGCGTGGTGCGGGGGCGTTGCCATGCGTGCGTGGGAACAAACTGCCTTCGTCTGTCTGTCTGACTGTCTGACTGTCTGTCTGTCTGTCGGTTTGGGCGATTTCGAATTCCCACGCTACTCTTGGCCACGGCCATCGCCACCGCGCCACGTCCTAATGTCCCAGGAGATGTCCCCGCATTCGCTACTGCCGCCGCTGCCACCGCCGGGAGTCCATGCGGCCGCCGCAATGATGCTCTTGACTGATCACGCACCGTTGTCCACGTCCAATACGTACGCCTCGGCTGTAGCTGTCACACGTGCCCTACCTTCGGCCAAGGACGTCATGTTGCTCCTCAAGCTTTACTGCTTTGGTCGGACTGTCGACACTACACCTTCCTGCGCGAGATCTAACTCCGCTGATTGTTGTGACGAGTATGGCTGCGCACATTCCTTCTCCTCAACATCTCCTCTCATTGCAACGCATTGCCCACCTCACTACCATTGCCACCCAACTCTGACAAAGCTAGATTACCAATTTTAAAACCTGTGCACAACACCCCCTCTCCCTCGACCCAAGCACCAAAAAGGGCTCAACCCCCAGCGACGCCGACGAATGCTTCGACGAGAACGCGAGGCTGCTGCTGCGGCGCCTGCCGCCATGGCCGCCCAATCCGGCGCCGATGTTGCCGAAGGAGCAAGCCACGGTGGATATCAACGTTGGCCCGAGCAACAGGCTTGCGGGCGTTTGCGCGGAGCATTGCGAAAAACCGACACAGATTGGCGACAAAGTTGCTGCCGAAGGACCGACGTCCCTGCCGGTACCTTATAGCGACGTCAGCTTAATTGCCACCTCGGCCAATGCTTCCCCACCAGCAGCCTCCACAGCAGTCTGTCACGACACGGTCCAGGCCGTCATACCAGCAACTGCACCGGCTGCTACAGGTACCCCGGCTACCACTGAGATCTCCAGTGAGCCCGCATTCGCACCACCTCCGCAGGTCCCACATGTAGCGGTTGAGACTACCGCGAAGCGCCCCGCGTCAAATGATTGCGATGATGAAGGAAGCGCTGGGAGTCCGAAACGGCGACGTTGCGGGCAAGATTCACTCCTTGAATCGCCGTCACCTAACAAGACGCTTTCTCCACGAGCCGCGGCAGCAGTGTGCCAAACTTTGGAAGTTTCTGCCGCCTCCGTCACCGTGTCTTCGGCAGGCCAGCAATTGGGTGCAGCCGCCGTGCCCATTACAAACACGCAAATCCCTGATATGCGACTACCTGCCTACGTCCCCCCCGACGAGCATGTTGATCATGTTGTCCCGGATACCGATGGTCCCGACGTTCCTGGTGCTCAGCTCGTCCCCGGACTTGACTCCGTAACCCATCTCGCGACCTCGCAGCCTGACCACGCAGACAAAGCTTTGCAGCTGTTGCTGGAGCTCGAGTCCGAGCTACTTCGCTACCAAGAATCCGCTGCCGCCGCTGCAGGAGCCGCCACCGCCGGGAGGCGCGCTGAATGCGTTCGTCGCGACCTCTCACCGGTCACTCCGCCCACGCCGTCCGCATGCGCCAGAGACATGAACCGCCGCAGCCCTGCCCGAGGCCAAGCATACGACGACAATGACACCGATAGCGAGCACGAGGCACCGCCCGTGGTCCACACCGACGTCTCCGCCACCGCTACCGCCGCCACCACCGGCTTTGCAGCTGTGGCGCCCCCCAAACGTTTGTGGGTGACCGCGTACAACCTGTTTGCGAGAGAGGTGGCTCACCACCGCGCAATCGGACGGTTTTCGCCGTCGGCGCGTGTCAACGACTTGTGGCGCATGTTGCCAAACGAGGAGAGGAAGGTTGGGAGGAAATGTCGACGTACGGTTACTTCACAGTATCTCACAAGTGCTAATAATTTAACTTCTCCCTCCCTCCCCTATCCTCTTCGGCTGCCGTCTGGGCCCTTCCCATTTTCGCATCATCAAAATATCCGCCAAAAAAATTTCAAAACTATAAAGCGCTACAAGATCGCTGCTGCTGCAGCTCGCAAGCAGTCCTACGCCGCCCCTGCCAGTACTGTGCCTTCGTCGCCTTCGCCGGCGACGCCTATCGCGCGCAATTGGCGCAGCTTGCGCGCCACCACCCCAGCGACGGCTGCCGGTACCGCACCGACAGTGGCGAATCTCGACCAGGCAGTGGCGGCGGCCTTCGACGGTCGCTCGTTCCTCGACGTGCTCATGTATGACGATGACGGAGGCGTCGACGACGGTGCTGGCGGTGGCAGCGGAGGCGAAGACGGTGGCGGTTGCGGGCGTACCGTGGACGGGTTGTGCGGCGCTGTCGTCAACGACACGGCAGCGCTGGATAAGCCGGTGGCGTCGTGTGCGGTACAGGATGCCGATATTCCCGAGAAACTGGCGCCGCCATCAAGCGCAACCTCAACCTCCGGCGCCGCACCGGTGGGATCAGAGGTGGACAACAGCGACGCACGAGCCCCGGCGGACAGCATGCTGTTGATGCTCGCGTCGGCGGCAGAGGAGGCCGCGGCGGTCCAGGAGAACTCCGTGCGGGCAGTTGGAGGCGTCGACGACCGGCTGGTTCCCTTGGGCTCGGAGCAGCCAACTGTGTGCACTCCTACCTCATCGGGGTAGTTGTCCTCTGGATGGGTGCTGGGGTGGCTGCTCCGAACATTTT
Organism: Cladochytrium tenue; assembly: GCA_026954515.1. NCBI lineage: Eukaryota > Fungi > Chytridiomycota > Chytridiomycetes > Cladochytriales > Cladochytriaceae > Cladochytrium > Cladochytrium tenue. The sequence continues at coordinate 2,912 of JADGKE010000124.1, forward strand.
TGCAAACTACATTTGCTGGAACAGGTGCCACGGTGGTGTGATGAAGTGGTAGTAATGTGATGTGCGTCTGAGACAGGCATCAGTTGGAGTCAAGTTTATGTCGTCAGAAACATAGAGAGTGTACCGACCTACCTGTTGCCCTCACCAGCGACTGGATCTGACGGAAAACGTTTGCGTTGGCGCATCAGTGTGTTCCTGAGAACTGGGCAGGAGAATGAATGGGGATGGAGGGGAGAGAGGACAACTTAATAAAGCTGCCCTTTACCCGGGGCGTCTCCGTGTGTTCCAAGATTGATCTCTCAGCGCACTCGAATCCATGAAGCTCAGTCCAGGTGCGCGGCCTTTCAAGATCATTTTCTGACCATTTGGAGCTTCTTGCTGAAGAGTGTCTGCTGCGGCCAAGTTTCACCATGGACGACGGATCGGGGGACTTCGGTGTTTCTCCTTTCTTCTAATTTGGCATGCCTGCCACGCTCTGTGTCAGATATCGCGAAACGAAAGAAAAAACCGCGGGAGAGAAAATCTAATCGATTTGTTGTCTACATTGGTTATAGAAAGCACGAAGTTAAGGTGGGGATCGCGCCACAGAGGCAAACGGGAATGGACAGATGTAGGCCGTACCATAATAGCTCGCGCATTGTGCGCCAGCCCCAAACTTTACGGTAAGGAGTGCATTGGGACAGCTCGATGCGTGCGCATGAAGAAGCAAAGATAACACAGGCCGCCGACGGGCGAGCACGATAAAGTGATAGAAAGATTGTACAAAAGAGTACAGTGATGGACTCCAAATAGGCTACTCTCCGCCTGATTGCGCAGGAAAGTAAAAGTGAGTGCGGCCGTTGTCAAACGTCTTGACTCCATTTACGATTCCGCGAACAACTTTAGCAACCTCCCGGACGGCAGACACGCTGTCGCAGCAGTCCAGCAGCACGAGGTTCGCCGGCGCGCCGGCTCGTACGCCAGGCGGTGGAGGGTCTCCGGCGATGATCTGCGCGGTCAACGAGGAGACCATTCGAAAGCAGAAGTCCAGGTCCTCGTCCGACGACAGCTGCGCGACGTTGGCGTACAGGTTCGCGAGGCGGAGCAGCGAGGCGTCGCCGAATGGGGTAAAGGGGTTCAGGACGTTGTTGGTGGCGACGGCGACGACGACGCCAGCGCTGGCGAGTCGGTGGGCAGGGGCGACGCCGCGCGGAACGAGGTGGTCGTGGTTGCGGCCGGTGAGGAACAAGTCCGTGGCGGGCAGGACGACGACGGCGATGCGGGCGGCGGCGAGCGAGTGGGCAATGGCGTCGACGCGGGCAGGAGGCATGGCGGAGAGGTTGGTCATGTGGCCGACGGCAACGCGGCCGTGGTAGCCCCTGCGGAGCGTCTCGGCGATTACTTTTGGGAGGTCGGTGTGATCGGGGTCGAGGTCGAAATCGAGGTGGAAGTCCACATCAACGTCGTGGCGCTGGGCAAGGTCAAAGATCTGATCAATATGGCGGTCCGGATCGGGGTCGGTGTAAGGACAGCCGCCGATGACGTCTGCGCCGTCGCGTAGGGCTTGGTCGAGCAGGGCCAAAGTTTCGGGCTCGTGTGTGGTGCCCTCCTGTGCGAACGCGCATATCTGGACGTGGACAGCAAAGGCGAGCTCGGAGCGAAGACGCGCAAGAGCTCGGAAGGCGCGGAGGCCAACACGCGGGTCGACCTCGGCAAAGGCGCGGACAAGAGTCGTGCCGTTGGAAATCGCACGCAGGAGAGTGCGGCGGGCGCGAGTGTACACGTCTTCCTCCGAGAACGCGGCCTTTGCGCGGGCAGTCTCTGCAACAGCCTCGGCGAGAGTGCCGTGGCGGATGGAGCAGCGATCGAGGATGCAGGCCTTGTCGAGGTGAAGGTGTGCGTCGGCGAAGCCAGGGAAGGCCAGAAGGCCCTCGCCGTCCACTTCTGTGGGTCCACCAGTATAAGAGACGGCGCGGGCTGCGTCGTTGGACGTCTGGGGCGGCGGTGAAGCGATGGTATCCGGTGCGGAGGCGGTATAGGAGACAGCAGCGATCCTGCCGTCGGCGTCAGTCACTACATCGAAAAGGCGACTGTTGTGTGGAACCGCTGGGTCAAAGTCGGACTCAGCCGTGGGATCACCACCTCGAAGCAGCCGCACACCACGAATGACAAGGCCGTTGTGCATTCTTTGCTGTGCCTGAAACTAAAATGCAAGCCGGTGTCTTACCTATTGCGACGGAGAGACACCGACTGGGAGGCTGGTAGCCGAGTCCTCCAGCTCCAGCAGCCACGGCGTTGAAGCCTGGGCCAGGGATTGCGGCAGGCCGGGCAGCGATCTGACCAACGTTACAGGCAAGGAGAGCGAGGAGCGCAGCAGATTGAGTCTGGCGTACAGTGCAGCTGCTGCAAAGCGGGATGAACGCGCTGGCTTAAGAAGACGGTTCTGGCTTTTTGAGACCAGCGCGACGTGCGTTCTTCCCGACCGACGTGGACTTCACAGCGCCGTGCTCTGGCGGAACGACTGCGACTGGGAAGGCGGCGATAGGTATTCTAACAGGCTCGCCGAACACTGCGCGTCCGCGGATAGCTCTTATGTCGGATAACGGCACCTAACCGCGACGACGCGCAATCGAGCGAATCGTTTCCCCCTATTTGGTAAAACTCACTCGGATGCTCATTCAAACAATAACCGACCATAGAAACCATAGAACAACTCACGCACAACGCACCCGCCCTCCCACTTATCTCGACCACCGTCACCGTAACGCAGCCTCCTAGGCCGTCTGGTCAACAGCAACACCGTTGGCGTTCGGCGCCGCCCCAACGGCAGCCGCAGCCGTCTCTCGTGCCTCGTCCTTTGCGCGCAAAGCTTCCAGCGCCTTCTCCAGGCGCGCGACGCGGTCGCGCAAGGCTTCGACGGGCTGAGACGGCTTCGGCTGCGTGGCAGCACCGGCAGCGGCCGGCGCCGGGTCCGGGCGGTCGAGGCGGGCGATGGCGCGCAAGATGGGCGGCAGGTCCTGCGCGGGCAGTGCGGCGAGGACCGCGGCGCGCGACTGCTCCGCGCGGTCGGTGGCGCCGAGGCGGACGAGGGCGCGGGCAGCAGCGGAGACGACGTCGGAGCGACGATCGCGCAGGGCGCGGTCGGCCAGGGCTTCGACTGCTGCGGCGCGGGCCATCTGCAGCGCGTCGGCGCCGTGCGGGCCGGACGCGGCGGTGCCGGCGAAGCCGGGGGCACCAAGGCTCTCTGCGAGTGCGGCGACGGCGGCGCGGGCGACCGAGTCCGGGGTGAGAGTGGGCAGCGACGCGTCGACGGCTTGCAGGAGGGCCGCGTGGGCGGCCGTGTCGCCGACGAGGGCGAGAGCGCGCAGCACGCCCGCGCGCACAATGCCATGCATCCCGCGCTCGGTGTCGTCGTAGAGCGCTGCGATCAGGCGCTGCGAGTCTGCAGCGCGGCCCTGCCGCCCGAGCCCGACAAAGGCGTAGGCTCGAGCGTAGTAGCCCGTGTCGGCGACGGGGCGTGCGAGGATGGTGGTGAAGGCGGCGTGCAAAGCTTCGTCGCGGATGCCGGAGGCGGCATACGTCAGGGTCTCAAGCGCGGGCACGTTGGCCTCGCGGGTCATCGACGCGGCGAGAATATCGATTGTCGCCCTGTTGCGAGCTTTTGCAAGGGCCTTGTAGGCTACGTTGGCCGACCGGAGATAGAAGCATCAGACGAACAAAAATATGCAATTTGGTGAGTACTTGCCTGCCATTCGCACAGCAAAATAGGGCTCTTCTGGCAGACTCTCTGCCACTGTTTTCAGTGCCGAACGGCTACCATTCTAGATGTACCATTCGTAGGGTTTAGCGGCGTGCCGTAACGGAACAGGTTTCGAGTCCGAAGCAAAGTCACAGGGAGCGGAGGGGTCGAGATTTCTCACTTTGATCAGCTCTCTGAAAGCGTGCATCCTCGTCCCAATGTCCCTGCCGCTCTTCGCGGCGCTGGCAAGCATGTCCTCGGATGGCGCAAACTCGAGTGTGTGCAGTACCTTCCCGTGCGGGTCGATCTCGACGTGCCTGGGGCGCTCCTTGCCAACATAAACAAGCGCGACGGCAGGGGTATCTGGGTCGACAGCATCGGCGCGGAAGGTGGCGACGGCGGAGCGGACACGGCCGTCGGCGAGCACGAGGTCGACGTCAACGTCGAGGTCGAACCTGGTGGGCTTCTGTGTCTGGGTCAGGGTGACGCGGGCAACACCCAGGGCGTCGTCGTACGAGTAGGAAGCGCGCAGCTTCGGGTAGCCTGGGCTGTAGATCCACTGGTCGAAGAATGCGGTCAGGTTCAAGCCTGAGGCAGCCTCGAGACAGCGCCTAAAGTCGTCAGTCTCGACGGTCTTGCCGGCGTACGTTTGCACGTAGTCTATACGGCAGTATTCACATTAGTAAGGCACTGTTGCCCGTTATTCTGTTAGGATTGAGCATGACTCAACTGCAAACGCCTGTCCAGAAGGAGTCTTCGCCTAGCAGTTGGCGGAGCATGTGGATTCTCCAGGCTCCGCCAGGGTAAATGTGCTGATCAAACATGTCCTGCGATGTGTCGTAGGTTCGGCACACGATTGGGCGAGTGTAGCTTTCACACTCCTCAAAGTACGCCTGGGCGCGTTTTATCAGGTCGTAGCGGTAGTCATCATGAGATCTATGATCTTGGATCCAGCACGTCTCAATATATCGTGCCCAAGACTCTGAAGGAAAGATAAGTCAGGTGCACGAAATCCGGTCAAGGACAGACCTTTCAACCACGCGTGCTCGAAATGACGTATGACAATCAAGTCACCAAAGTAGGTGTGCGCCATTTCGTGAATGTTGGTGGAGTCGACCCTTTCGTGTAGGGATTTTGCGAGGATCTTCAAGCATATCAGATCTCGAGAACGAGCGGAGGTATTCACATACTTCATCTTGGACAGCTGAGGCGCCCCAAGTCACAAGGCTGATGTTCTCCATGGCGCCGCCAACGTACGGAGTAAAGATCTAATGAAAGGGCATTGCGTTACTACCCATTGCGGAGTTGAAACTCGAGGAGTTGCACCTGATAGTATTTCGGCCAAGGAAACTTGTAGTTCACTCGTTTCTGGAGCCAGCGGATCATGTTGGGCGTGCGGCCGAGTGACAACTGGAGGCAGCGAGAAAGTGCGGGGAGGGGGCGATAGGTGTGATAAACCGGTGAAAACACACGAGATTCGGAAGCCAGGACAGAAATTCGCCCGCGCACACGTGCCCTTGCGTACCTGCAACTGTTCCGCAGTGAACGGTCGCGGTGCGTAGTAACGAACCGGGATGCCATCGACAGCGTCGTCCACAGCTTCTACAAAGTCGCCGACGGCAAAGCACAGCAGATAAGACGGGCAGGGATGGTGGAGGGAGAACGAGGTTGTTTTTGTGCCGTCCGGGTTCAGGATGGGCGGTGCGGATTCTGCACCGTTCGCGAGGGTCGTGAGCGACGCGTCGGCTGTGATTTTGAAATCTGCCGTAGGAAAGGGGTGGTTGGCGAGGTCATGGATGGTAAGTAATCAAGGGCGGATGTGTGGAAAAGAGGGATAATTACCCAAGGTGGTCCTGACGGCCGGATAGTCAACGCATGGCAGCCAGTACCTCGCACGCTCGGACTCGTGGTCGGTGATGCAGTGGATGGAGCCAGCAGCAGCCTGCGGCGTTGGGACGTGAAAGTTCAGGCCGGCGACGGGGTCAACAACCGAGTACTCGACGACAAAGGCGCGTCGCTCGCCGGGAGTGAAAGGTAACTGCCATGTGATGTGCAGGCCGCGGCCGTCGTAGTGGTGCGACAGGGGCGGCGCAGCGGCGTCGTCGGAGTCGTCCACGGCGGCCGTCGCGACGGCGTGGATGTCGAGAGCTACGGCATCGAGGGTTAAGGCGCGGTAAAGAGCAGAGTCGGGCAGTGCGGCAGCGGAGGCCACTGAAGGCGAGCAGCAGACGACGTAGCGGACGCCGGCTCGGAGAGTGCGGGAGGGCAGGTCGAGGCGCAGGTCGAGAGCCATGTGAACAGGGGCGAGGGCCGAGTGCGGGGCGTAGGAGGGGCGGGCGGCATCGGAGACGAAGCCCTTGACGGGGGCGAGTGGGCCGGTAGCGGCAGCGGCGGGCGCGCGGCAGGCGTGTGCGGAGCAGCGCGCGGCGCTTGCGACATCGAGGCCACTGTCCTCTGCGCCGAGCAGAAGCAGGCTGTCGTCGTAACGCATCGTTGGTGGAAGCGTAAAATTTGATGAAATGAATGGTATAATTGGGTGGTGGCAAACAACCAGACAGGACGAAGACGCCTTGATGCTAGTTTCTGATGCAGTTCGCCAGTCTGAAGCTAACTGGGATAGACATTACGATAAGAGGGGCACCCAGTGTCCCACAAGTTGGGGCTTTATTGAACTACACAGTGGCCTTCAATATTGGCTACGGCAATGTTGAGAAGGATCTCGATGTCATTGACCAAAATCTATCGGAGTTAATTTAAGGCCGGAAAAAGCCCTTTCTCCATTGAAGAGAATTACATTGCTCCATGATGATACGTTCTTATGGCAATCATTTACGAAGTAACTTGACGACTGCCACGCCGTGCATGTTACACAATATTTAGTATAGTATCAATTATGTCTCTTTTTAATTCATATTGAACTTCTTTCACGTTTAACAAATCTATGTTCGGACGTGGAGAGGGTGGGCCTACGACAAAGAAAACGAATAAGGGGGGTCTGTTTATGACTCCAATCCACTTTTTGGGCATGTTTGTTGCATCAATACATGCACGTCACCGGAATCTTGGTGTAAAGGTCGTAGAAGAATGCAAACTGGACAAGGTGGTTAGCAGAGAAAACATAAGGTGCTCGGGAGGTGCAAACAAAAGCATCCTACCGTCTTCTTTCCTTTCGTTTTGGGCGGGGTTTTCTTGCACGGTATGCAGGCGCGGCCGTTTTTTGCCCACGACTTGCACGCGGTAGCGATGTTCGCAGGTTTGGCGGCCAGGTTCGTCTTGAAGCAGTAAAACCGCAGGCCCTTCCTGCTCTGCTGGCAGAGTGTCTTGTAGTTTTTGGCGACATTCTCGACCCCAGCAGCCACGTCCGACAAAACCTCCTGGGCTATTTGCCTCTTGCTTTTCACTGCTGCTGTAGATACTGACAATGTTGCCTTTGCCATCCCCATTTTGACTTCAGCAGCAGCAGTACTTCCGATAACGAAGTCCGCGTTTGCTGTCTGAAAGTCCGGCGCGAAGGCATCCCGCCCTGGCTGTAGCTCGGAAGAGTCGAAGCTGTCGAAGTCGAAGCGTTCGGGCTCCACCGACCACAGGCTATCGGTACGGTCTAATTTTCCGTCGTTTAGGAATTCTAGGAGGGCGGCGTACGATGGGTGGGGGATGACGTCTCCTGCGGCGTCATTGGCCTCGATTGCTGGGTCAAAGTATTCGCTATCCTCTTCGCGGCGGCGTAGTCTCTGCCACAGAGGAGGCTGGCGTGCGTTCGGGGCTGTATTTTCGGTGTCGGTAGTGTTGCTTTCGCTCACCGCGTCGTGAAGCCCGTCGCGACGTGCAAACCAGGCTCCACCATTGTTCACTTGGCCCCTGGTCGGGTCGTTTAAAAACCATGTGAGATGATTCCATTCATTGATACATGTTGCTCCGCTGGGATTTGCAGCGTAAGTCACCCTGATGGCAATTGCATGGAAGGATCATCGTTAGTTGAGGGCCATGAGCGTTACCCAATACCAGTATGTTGGTTTATTCTTGGCAGCATTTGCCAGACATCTACCTTGACTCGAATTTTCGTTGCCGGGAACACGCCTTCGATAATATTAACATGACTAAGCCACACAAATTTTCACACAAGGGATTACGAATAATAGAGGGGGACAAGGCGGCTCACATGCAGCTAGCCGGAGCGGGCCACAATGCACGATTTGTGGAGCGGTACGGGAATTCGTCGCATGTTGGCCACTCATTCCTTTGTACCGGCAGTGGGTTGACGAACGCTCCACCGCCTTGACATAACCCATTTGCGGCCGGGCAGATGAGATTCGCGTTGGCTTGGCTGGTTTGTGTGCCTTGGTTGTGCTTCCAAAGTTGAATGCCTAGGATCCCAGGAGGAAACCCTAAAGCGGGGAAAGCAACACTCATATCTTGGACCTGGCTACCGCCAGGAGGGGCGTTGGCATTCTGATTCAGGTGCAGCCATCGATATAGGTGGTACGAAATACACTGCGAACATTTGAATACACATTGCACGAACAAGAAGAAAAGGCGGGTGTGAGCGACATGGGGTTAAATTGAAGAAACTGCGAAATTGTGAGGAATGTGTGTGCATGTGTGTGTGCACGTGTGTGAGTGAACGTGTTTGAGTGCGTATGAGAGTTCTTAAGCGGCAACTGACGGGATGGCCGGCGTTATTAACGCCGATGCTCCCGGCACCGCTCCAAACCAGGATGGGGACGCCGTTGGCGACCTGAATAGCGTGCAAACTCCTCAGTGGGTACGCCAAGACCGTGGTGACTTGCAAAACAAGGCCAATGAGCCATAGCACTAGGCGGCCAAGGAGCATTTTCGCTGGAGGGAAGAAGATTAGCGGTGGTGGGTTAGGAGTGTTTGTAAGAAATTGTGGGGGTGGGGTCCTGGTTTCTGGTGGGACGGAGGGTAGGGGAGGTGGGGCGTCGTAAGGGGGGCG
>JADGKE010000125.1:0-11510 GCA_026954515.1 Cladochytrium tenue
GGGGCGACTGGGAGGGTCACGCCGGGGAGCGGCGGGGCAGGTCGGGAGAGTGTCCGGCGGCTGATACGCAGTCGCGTTAGTGAGCGGGGCGCGGACCTGCGTGGCGTTGGCGGTGGTGGGGTGTGAGGGTAGAGAGAGAGAGAGAGCACCGCAGTGAGTCACCGACTCAGGGCGCAAGGGTTCAGACGCTTTCCCGAGTCGACCCGACCCCCAACGTGGAACACGCCCGCCTGCTATTGGTTTCCGACTGTTGGGCAAATTTTGGGCACGCCTCCAAATCCGTGCGCAGGGTGTCGCGTGATCTTCGTTCTGATACAAGTGTTGGTTAGGCGTACAGACAGACTGGCAGTCAAGAGGCAGGCAGGCAGGGGAAGGATCCTAGGGAGGTGGGCAGACAGACCGGCAACATCTGCAAGGAGGCGCTTGGACAGAGAGAGTCAGGACGCCAGTAGCACGTGACGAATGCTTGTGTGACAAAACTGCCGGATCGATGATGATGGTCAGGCGCGCTAGCGTGGTTATAAAACCTGACCCCGCCTTAACACCCCCGCCACCGCCGTCGCCGTTGTCGCCGTCGCCGTCCGACACCTCCACCTCTCCTCGTCCCCACTGATCTCAGTTTCAGCAACAATCATGGCGCTGGACCCCGACTCGGACAATATCCCCGTGGTTCCGGCACGCCCGCCGCCACCGAGGCTGCTGGACCCGGCGCGCGTTGACAACGTTCCCCACGTCGCGTCCATCGAGGCTTATCGCGAGCTGTACAAGGAGAGTATCGAGTCGCCGCAGAGCTTCTGGGGCCGCATGGGGCGCGAGCACCTGGACTGGATTATTCCCTTTTCTGACTCGGCGGTCATGAGCGGGTAAGCATACAGCATTTTCCCTTCAGGCACCCAATTTCGTGTGTCTCTTTTTCTCCCTGTTGTGACCTTTTCCACTCGTTGCCACGCGTACTGAACTCTCACCCAAACCGAAAATAAAAGTGGGTTCCACGATGGCGACATAACGTGGTTCAGCGACGGCCTGCTCAACGCCTGCTACAACTGCGTTGATCGTCACGCCCACAAGAACCCGGACAAGCCGGCCATCCTGTGGGAGCCGGACGACCCGACGGGCCACCAGCAGCCGCCGATCACGTATGGCGCCTTGCTGCGCGAGGTGTGCCGGCTGGCGAACGCGCTGCGCGCCGCAGGCGTCCGCAAGGGCGACGCGGTGGCCATCTACATGCCGATGGTGCCCGAGAGCGCGGTGGCCATGCTCGCGTGCGCCCGTATCGGCGCCGTGCACAGCGTCATCTTTGCTGGGTTCTCGGCTGATGCCGTGCGCGACCGCGTCGTGGACGCAAAGTGCCGCGTCGTCATCACCGCCGACCAAGGCAAACGCGGAGGCAAGATCGTGCCGCTGAAGAAGATTTGCGACGACGCCGTCAACGAACTCGACTTTGTGCAGGTACAGCCTCGCTGCTCCGACTTTCCCGCCTTTTGTTTTGATTTTCATTTCTTTGTCCGCGATTTGCCTCTAACTCCAATTCCGTGTTTTCAGCAAGTGATTGTGTTCCAGAGGACGGGAGACTCATCAGTCCCGTTCAACCCGCCTCGCGATGTCTGGTGGCACGAGGAACTGAAGAAGTACAGGCCTTACTGCCCTCCCGAGCCTATGAATGCGGAGGATCCCCTGTTTATGCTGTACACGTCCGGAAGGTACGCCCATTAATCTGACGGAATGTGGACTGATATCCGGTGTTATCCGGTTGTTAGCACGGGCAAGCCCAAGGGTGTCGTTCATACCACCGCCGGGTACATTTTGGGTGTCCGCTTGACTACAAAGTACATTTTCGACTTACACGAAGGCGACATTCACGGTTGCATGGCGGATGTCGGGTTAGTTGATTATGCGATAGTCTGATCAAGCTGACACTACAGTTAAGGTGGATCACCGGCCATTCCTACATTGTCTACGGGCCGCTCGCCAACGGTGTCACCACCGTCATGTTCGAGTCTGTTCCCACGTATCCTACGCCGGCTCGGTACTGGCAAACCGTCGAGAAGTTGAAGATTACCCAGCTGTACACCGCCCCAACGGCGATTCGTGCCCTCCGACGCCTCGGCGACGAACATGTCACTCCTTACAAAATGCCTAGCCTGAGGGTTTTGGGGTCCGTGGGCGAACCCATCAACCCTGACGCCTGGGAGTGGTACTACAATGTTGTCGGACACGGCGAGTGCGCGGTTGTCGACACCTATTGGCAGACTGAGACGGGCAGCATCGTTGTCACGCCTCTTCCTGGCGCAACCGCGACGAAGCCGGGCGCCGCGACCCTGCCCTTCTTTGGTATCGATCTGGCTGTGCTCGACCCATTGACTGGAAAGGAGCTTGTTGGCCCCAATGTGACCGGCGTCCTTGCGATCAGAAAACCGTTCCCCTCGATCGCAAGGACCGTTAACGGCGACCACATTCGCTACCTGGACACGTACATGCGCCCATACAACGGGTACTACTTTACTGGCGATGGTGTCAGCCGCGACGCCGACGGATACTACTGGATCCGCGGCCGTGTCGACGGTGAGAATTCGTTCTTTGGCTATGTAAATTCAACCGGCCATGTTAAGATCTGATCTTTTATATCTTTTCCTCAGACGTCATCAACGTTGCGGGCCACCGTCTCTCGACGTCGGAGATCGAATCGGCTCTGGTTTCACACCCAGCGTGCGCCGAAGCGGCGGCAGTCGGCATCCCGGACGACATCACGGGCCAGGCCGTGGTGTGCTTCTGCACGCTGCGGTCGTTCCACGCCGATGGCGCTTCGGTCGCAGCGGCGCTGAAGCAGCAGATCCGCCAGCACATTGGGCCGTTCGCCACGCCTCGCGGCATCGTGGTGTCGACCGACCTGCCCAAGACGCGGTCAGGAAAGATCATGCGCCGCATCCTGAGGAAGGTGGCGGCCGGCGACGTCCGGATCGAGGACATTGAGGACGAGGAGAGGCTCCGTGCCAAGCTAGGCGACCTGTCTACCCTTGCTGACCCATCGACGGTCCGCGAGATTGTCGAGCGCATCCAGGAGGTTGGTTTCCCCTTCCCCCAGCGTCTCTAACAGCCAACTTCTGTATGCAGGCCGGACTCTGAACGAAACAATCTGAGAGAAGACCTCAATAACCATCGTAGTCCGTTTGTTTCCTCCCTGGACACTTAAGAATTCACTTCCCTCTTGCCTTCTCTTCCCCCTCATGGTCAGTTTATATTGTTGATGTCCGTCCAACCCTCCTTGCTGCTCTGCTCTTGTTACCAACATCAGCTCCTGATCCGTTCTTGTCACAACTGAACCGTAAACGAGGTTCTGAGGGAAGTTGGGTTTGGACAAAGGGTAGAAAAGCGTTCACACGTAGGGGATGAGAGTTCATCTGGGGGGACAGAAAGGTAGGGCAGACCGCCTCCGCGTGGAACTCCACCACCCCCTCCACGCAACGGTAAACAAGCCGGCGCAGCCTGTCTGCGGCAAGATCGCGTGACACGGTAGTTGAGTCTTGGTTTGGCTATGTTTGGGTAGTGGCACAGCACTTTCTCCGTTGCGCTCAACCGACTGCGCCCACCGTGTCGCAAAAACAACATTAACACACGTGAGCATCACGTACAGTACACCACACACACACTCACTCACTCACTCACATACACAAAAGAACAGCCAGCTGGGGGGGACAAGCCTCCTCCACGCAGTCCTCCGCCGGCAAGGAGAAGTTGCAGCAACACGCACACACACACACACGCGCGCGCGCGTTACTACGCACTCACACGCACTCGCTTGTGCCACAACGGGTTCACGTCAGGCGGCTGACTGCCGGATTATAAGTTACCCTCACCAATGTTGACCTCAACCAAATCAACCACCCTCTCGTCGTCGCGTAGAGTCCCATGTCCCGCCGCCGGCAGGGCACGCTCATGCGCACCGCCTGCCTGCTCCTGGCCGGCATCGCGCTCGCCGCGGCAGCCCTAGCGCCAGCTGCTCTCGGCCTTCCAGAAAACTTACCGTCCAATGCCATCGTAGTGGCTCAGGACGGATCAGGCACCTTCACCAACATCCAAGCGGCGCTGAACTCGATTCCGACACCAAACACAGCTGAGCAGGTCGTGTACATCAAGGCCGGGAACTACTCTGGACAGCAGATCAACGTCACCACTGACTATGTGACACTGGTCGGTGACGGCCTGAACGTCACGGTTATCTCGAATCTCATGTACAACGCGCTGTACTCGACCATCACCACCGCCGGCTCAGCCAGTGCAGACAGCGCCACAGTCCGCGTCATTGCAAACTATTTCAAGGCCTTTGACATGACCTTTGAGAACACAGCCCCTTCGCTGTCGTCGGGTGAGTAATAATTCACACGTGCCTTACGAAGTGCCAACATTGAAATCTTCCCCCCTCCATTAATTTCCCCAACGTGTCCGTGCAGGTGGCCAGGCACCCGCGTTCTACATCAAAGGTGACAACCTGTACGTCGAAAACTGTGCGTTCCTGTCGCTGCAAGACACGCTGCTGACGTACTCGGGGACAAACCAGTGGTTCAAGAACTGCTACATCCGCGGCGAGACCGACTTCATCTGGGGATACGGTCGCGCGCTGTTCGACCAGTCCGAGTACCACGTCGACAATGTTAAGCTGACGGTGCGCAACAGCGCGTCGGCCTATGTCGTGGCCGACGGCAACGATGGCTCGACCGCAAAGGCAAACTCCAACCTGTGGATGCACAACTCCACCATCACCGTCGACCCGGGAATGACGGCGTACCTGGGTCGCGTGTGGACGCAGTACTCCACCGCCATCTTCGACCTGGTCTACATGCCCTCGCAGGTGCCTGCCGTCGGCTGGACATACATGTCGTCCGCCGTCAACTACACTTCGACATCCAACTACTCCGAGGTCGTCACCACAAACTACGGGCCAGGTGCCACCACGTCGAGCCGCCCCTCTTGGGTGCATCTGCTCAGCACCGGGCCGTCGTTTGCAGAGTTCTTCCCGACCGCCACAGATTGGCTGACCAGCCCGGTGGTGTACGGCGCGTCGGTGAGCAAGGGAGCCGGCTATTTTCAGCGGCCGAACCAACCGAGTGGCGGTTCGACGTCGACCACCAGCAGCATCAGCAGCAGCAGCACCAGCGCATCTTCCACGGTTGCGTCATCCACCTCTGCCTCGTCGACGGTCGCGTCGTCGTCGACCTCTGCCTCGTCCTCATCTGCATCGTCGTCCTCGTCAGCGACAGCTACTCCATGTGTTGTGTCGGCGTACGACGGCTTCTCAACGTGCCTGTCCTCGACCAACATTGTGATCCAAGGACCGTTCGAGGTGCCAGCCGAGACAACCATTGCCATGACAGGCCTGACGACCGGCACCACGGTGACGCTAAACGGCGAGGTGTCGTGGGCACACTCGACCACTCTGACAAAGTCTAATTGGCTGTTCACGCTGGGTGGCACTGGCGTCTACTTTGATGGCCGCAACGGTACCTTCAATGGCAACGGCCAGGACTACTGGGATGGCTGGGGTGCCAACGGCGGTGTCAGCAAGCCCAAGTTCTTCCGGCTGACTGCGACCGGGTCTGTGGTCGATGGCCTGACCATCCTCAACTCTCCCATCCACATCTTCAGCATCGCTGGCAACAACAATGTGCTGGACGGTATCGTTGTCAACAACGTGGCTGGCTACGCGCTCATCAACGGCAGTCTGCCGCTCGGGCACAACACGGACGCGTTTGGTAAGAGTTTTAGTTTGGATAGCCTGCCTCTCCCTCCTCGTCGAGACTATCATACACTTCTTACTCTTTTCCACTTTGTCCCATCTTTCTTCTCCCCCCTCCCATCTTTCGTCCCCGTCTCGCGTTCTCTAACAACACTCTTCACTCTCGTCCCGATTCCACGCGCACTCTCGTATGCAGATGTCTCGGCAACCAACATCACCATCCGCAACGCGTACATACAGAACCAGGATGACTGCATGGCTGTGAACAAGGGTGGAGACGTCTACTTCTACAACAACACGTGCATTGGCGGACACGGCATCTCGATCGGCTCGATCAGCAGCGGCGCCGTGGTTGACGGCGTGTACGTCGACAACTGCACCGTGATCGACAGTGAGAACGGCGTGCGGATCAAGACTGTGTACAACGCCACTGGCGGCTCGGTCAGCAACGTGCAGTACTCCAACATCGTGCTTCGCAACATCTCGATCTTTGGCATCGACGTCGAGCAGGACTACCTGAACGGCGGGCCGTCCGGCACCCCGACCGGCGGCATCCCAGTCACAAACTTGACCGTCACCAACGTGACCGGCACCATCTGGAGCGGTGCCAACTACAGCGTGTACATCCTGTGTTACCCCGGCGCCTGCTCCAACTTTGACTTTTCTGGCATCGACATTACGCCGGTCCAACCATACTGCACCGGCATCACGCCGCTGCCCGAGGGCTGTGAGGCGTCGTCGACATCTTCGACGTCGAGTGTTTCATCTTCGACAGCCACAGCGACGTCCGCGTCATCAACTGCCTCTTCATTCTCTACCGCAACGCCGTGGCCAGCTAATGTGCCTTCCACCGCCATTGTTGTGGCACAGGACGGTTCCGGCAACTATTCCGATATCCAGGCAGCCATCAACTCGATCTCGACCCCGAACACAGCCGAAAAGGTCATCTACATCAAAGCAGGGAACTACTCTGGCCAGCAGATCAACGTTACCACCGACTATGTGACGTTTGTCGGCGACGGTCTCAACGTCACCATCATCTCGTTCGACTACAACTACGCAAAGTATCTCTCTTATGGGTACACGGGCTTTGGCAGCGAACTCTCTGCCACCGTCCTGGTTATTGCGAACTACTTCAAGATGTTTGACCTCACGGTGGAAAACACGTCGCCTAGTCTGGCTACAAGTGGCCAGGCGCCGGCCTTCTCGTTCACCGGCTCCAACGTGTACGCTGAGAACGTCGGCTTCCTCTCGTACCAGGACACGCTCTACGTCGGCGACGGTACCAACATGTGGTTCAAGAACTGCTACATCCGCGGCGAAACCGACTTTATCTGGGGCTACGGCCACGCCATGTTCTCCAACTCGGAGTTCCATGTTGATAACAACAAGCTGACTGTGCTGGGCGCTGCCGACGGGTACATCGTGGCGAACGGCGCCACCACCAACCACCTGAACGCCGCGTTCTGGCTGTACAACTCGACTATCACAGCCGACCCGGGCATGAACGTGTACCTCGGCCGCATCTGGAAGCTGTACTCCAACGCCACCTACGATGCAGTCTACATGCCGGCGTCGGTCCCAGCCGTCGGCTGGATCCCCATGTCGACCACCAACACGTACGAGAACACGTCGTTCTGCGCCGAGGTACCGTCGACCGACTACGGCCCGGGCAACAACGCGTCGGTGCGTCCTTCCTGGGTCCACCTGCTCACGCAGGGCTACACGCTGCAGTCGTTTTTCCCCGCCTCCACGTCGTGGCTCCTTGACCCCGTGGTGTACGGCGCGTCAGTGGCTAAGGGTGCCGGATACTTCCAGCGGCCGATGCCCGAGACGCCGCCGGTCGTATCATCGACGACGGCGTCTGCGACGTCCACCTCAGCCAGCGCGACGTTCTCCTCAGCCACTGCGACGTCGGTGTCATCGACATCGGCTTCCGCCTCATCTGCCAGCGCGTCGGCGTCCGCGACGGCGTACCCGTGGCCTGCAAACGTGCCCTCGAACGCGATCGTTGTGGCCAAGGACGGATCAGGCAACTTCACCGACATCCAGGCCGCTCTGAACTCGATCCCGACACCAAACACGGCTGAGCAGGTCGTGTACATCAAGGCTGGAAACTACTCTGGACAGCAGATCAATGTGACCACGGACTATGTGACGCTCGTCGGCGACGGCCTCAACGTCACAGTTATCTCGAATCTCATGTACAACGCACTGTACTCGACCATCACCACGGCCGGCTCCGCCAGCGCCGACAGTGCCACAGTCCGCGTCATTGCAAACTACTTCAAAGCTTTTGACATGACCTTTGAAAACACCGCTCCTTCCTTGTCTTCGGGTGAGTAGGAAACGGAGCTGTTGGTTTGTCGCTTTCACACACGTGCCTTTCGGAGTGCTAACATTGAAATCTTTCACCTCCCTCTCTTTCTCCCACATGTCCGTGCAGGTGGCCAGGCACCCGCGTTCTACATCAAGGGTGACAACCTGTACGTCGAAAACTGCGCGTTCCTGTCGCTGCAAGACACGCTGCTGACGTACTCGGGGACAAACCAGTGGTTCAAGAACTGCTACATCCGTGGCGAAACCGACTTCATCTGGGGTTACGGCCGCGCGCTGTTCGACCAGTCCGAGTACCACGTTGACAATGTCAAGCTGACGGTGCGCAACAGCGCGTCTGCCTATGTTGTGGCCGACGGCAACGATGGTTCGACCGCAAAGGCAAACTCCAACCTGTGGATGCACAACTCCACCATCACAGTCGACCCGGGAATGACGGCATACCTGGGTCGCGTGTGGACGCAGTACTCGACCGCCATCTTCGACCTGGTCTATATGCCGTCCCAGGTGCCTGCCGTCGGCTGGACATACATGTCGTCCGCCGTCAACTACACGTCCACATCCAACTACTCCGAGGTCATCACCACAAACTATGGGCCGGGTGCCACCACATCGAGCCGCCCATCTTGGGTGCATCTGCTCAGCACCGGGCCGTCGTTTGCAGAGTTCTTCCCGACCGCCACAGATTGGCTGACCAGTCCGATGGTGTACGGCGCGTCAGTGAGCAAGGGAGCAGGCTATTTCCAGAGGCCGAACCAGCCGAGTGGCGGTTCGACGTCCACAACCAGCAGCATCAGCAGCAGCAGCACCAGCGCATCTTCCACGATATCGTCATCCACTTCTGCCTCGTCGACGGTCGCGTCGTCGTCGACCTCCGCCTCGTCCGCGTCGTCATCCTCGACAGCGACAGCCACTCCATGTGTGGTGTCGGCGTACGACGGCTTCTCAGCGTGCCTGTCCTCGACCAACATTGTGATCCAAGGACCATTCGAAGTGCCGGCCGAGACAACTATCGCTATGACAGGCCTGACGACCGGCACCACTGTGACGCTGAACGGCGAGGTGTCGTGGGCACACTCGACCACTCTGACAAAGTCCAACTGGCTCTTCACGCTGGGCGGCACTGGCGTCTACTTTGATGGCCGCAACGGCACCTTCAACGGCAACGGCCAGGACTACTGGGATGGCTGGGGCGCCAACGGTGGTGTCAGCAAGCCCAAGTTCTTCCGGCTGACGGCGACCGGGTCGGTGGTCGAGGGCCTGACCATCCTCAACTCGCCCATCCACATCTTCAGCATTGCTGGCAACAACAATGTGCTGGACGGTATCGTGGTCAACAACGTAGCCGGCTACGCGCTGATCAACGGCAGTCTGCCGCTCGGGCACAACACGGACGCGTTTGGTAGGAGTTTCAGTTTGGATAGCCTGCCTCTCCCTCCTCGTCGTGGCTATCACACACTTCTCACGCTTTGCCACCACGTCACATCCTTCTCCCTCCCCCTCCTTTCTCTCGCCCCGTCTCGCGTTCTCTAACAACACTCTTCACTCTCGTCCCGATTCCACGCGCACTCTCGTATGCAGATGTCTCTGCCACCAACATCACCATCCGCAACGCGTACGTCCAGAACCAGGATGACTGTATGGCGGTCAACAAGGGCGGAGACGTCTACTTTTACAACAACACGTGCATTGGCGGACACGGTATCTCGATCGGCTCGATCAGCAGCGGTGCCGTTGTCGACGGCGTGTACGTCGACAACTGCACCGTCATCGACAGCGAGAACGGCGTGCGCATCAAGACAGTGTACAACGCCACCGGCGGCTCGGTCAGCAACGTGCAGTACTCCAACATCGTGCTTCGCAACATCTCGATCTTTGGTATCGACGTCGAGCAGGACTACCTGAACGGCGGACCGTCCGGCACCCCGACTGGCGGCATCCCAGTCACGAACTTGACCGTCACCAACGTGACGGGCACCATCTGGAGCGGTGCCAACTACAGCGTATACATCCTGTGTTACCCCGGCGCCTGCTCCAACTTTGACTTTTCTGGCATCGACATTACGCCGGTACAGCCGTCGTGTACCGGCATCACTCCGCTGCCCGAGGGTTGCACGCCGCTGTCTACGTCGTCCACACTGAGCTCGTCTTCCTCCACGACGTCGGCTGCGTCGTCAACGGTATCGTCCTCAGCCACCTCGGCGTCTTCCAGTTCGCCGCTGTCATCATCGTCCTTGGTGTCCTCGTCGGCTTCGTCGACTTCGTCATCCGTTTCCTCCTCGTCGTCTTCATCATCCTCGCCATCATCTACGTCGTCTTCCGCCGCTTCGTCTTCCTCCACGTCGGCGTTGTCTTCGACTACTTCTTCGTCGGGATCTGTGTCCTCGTCCATCTCGTCTTCATCGTCTTCGACTTCGTCCTCGTCGTCGTCGTCACCCACGTCATCAGCGACGTCGTCGTCGTCTTCGCTGTCGTCGTCGTCTGTGACATCGTCCTCGTCGTCCTTGTCGACCACGTTATCGTCGTCCTCATTGTCCTCGTCCTTGTCCTCGTCGTCATCGTCATCGTCTTTGTCCTCGTCGTCATCCTCGGCGTCGTCTTCGACAGTGTCCTCCGCGTCGAGCTTATCGTCGTCGTTGACAATTTCGTCAACTGTGTCCTCGTCGTTGTCGTCGTCCTCGTCCCCTCTGTCGTCAACGCAGACCTCTTCTTCTTTATTATCCTCGACCGCCACGACCCCCGTCAGTCCCTCGTCATCGACGCCAACGTCAACGGAATGCTCCTCCTCAGAATCTGAATCAGCTTCTCCCACTTCTGAGGGGGAATCTACGCCTGAAGAGACTTTGACCGCCTCGACGACAAACGTGGTTTACAGCGGCGCTGGTCCCATCAAGAGCCCCGGTGCCTGGATGATCTCGATACTGGCTGCAGTATTGACTGCTTTTGCCATTTAAAACACTTGGCTCTTCCCAACCCTTTTTTTCTCTCTCTTTCGAGCATTACCGGCACAGTTGGTTCGCAGGCCTCGTAGGTTTTTGACCCGATTCTCTTCTACCTGTACATGCAATGACGCACCCGGACCCAATTGCTGCCAACGCCCCACTTCTTTGTTTTTGAACCCAAGATCTCCTTGCCTTCTCATAAAAATGCCACCTATACTTTCCTATTGCGCCTACCTACACCCTCCCCTCCTCCTTCCTGCCTCCTTCTTCTAAACCTCGCGCTACCCCCATCCTCCCTTTAAAGGAATCGGACAACTGTTTGAGCAAAATAAAGTGAAACGTACGAGAATATGTCAATTTTAAGAGGGAGGCTTGAAATAGAAAACAGCAAAGGCATTAGGCGGCGCTTAGAAATGGATTCCTCGTCTCTCGTCTTTTGGCCGTTCTGGGGCCGTCCAGGCGCCGTCGAAGGGGTTATACGGGTCGCTTCTATTCGACTC
>JADGKE010000126.1:0-11492 GCA_026954515.1 Cladochytrium tenue
AAGCACAGTGAGCATGCGCTCCTTTGTGGTGACGGCCTGCTCCTCGAACGTGTCGCCGTGCAGCTCCGGATCATGGTCTTCGAGAAAGTCGATTCCTGCCAGCATCCACAGTTTGGGTGCCACCCCTGGCAAGGAAAGAAGTGCAGAGGCAGTGGGAGACGTAGCGTTCAGGTGATCCAGGTGTTGAAGTTTCGGCCAGGCAGAGGCGGGAAGCGTGGACGCTGTGGTGAAGGAGATGTGCATATCCTTCGGTATGGATAGAGAGCAGAGCTTGGGGTGGCGTTGCAGGAAGCCTAGCAAGACAAGCTGATCGAGGAGCAACCGACGAAGCTAACATCGTGGAGCTGGGGAAATGTGATTTGGGAAAGAATCTCTGAGATCTCGACATCGGCGTCGGGGAGGGTAAAGTGCAGGTGCAAGGAGCGCAGGCTGTCTCCGTTGACTGTGAGGAATTGGATCAACTTTTCCACACGGGCAAAGTCAAGGTCTTCATCATCGCCACTGAGGTTAGTTGAGGCAATATCAAAGTGAGAGAGTTTGCGAAGGTTGAAGAAAGCCGGTGAATCCAACATCGACGTTGTCGAGTGCGATAAACTTTGTTCCAGGTCGACCAAGCGAATTCGGGAGACAACTAGGCGCGACAGCCGGTCAAACAACGTATTGAACTCACGGGTCGTCAGCCCGCGACGACGGCGCCATGTGAAGGCATGCAGAGATGGCAATGATTCCAAAGCGGCCAAAACGCGTGGCAGGATTTCGACTTTGTTACTCATATCAGCAGTAATACCAACGACTGTTCGGACTGGTTTCTGCCAATAGTCGTCAATATCAGGCGCAATTTCGATTGAAATGGGCAACGTGCCCCGATCGCGGGGCCAAGGAAAGTTTACAATTGCATCCCAGACACGCGCACCACGCGCCGTCATGGTCGCCGAAATCTGAAGGACGGGACCCCCCTCATCAGATGCAGACAGCACGGATTCAGTCCCAATTTTACTGTAGACAAGCTGAATCTCCTCAAGATTGTATAGCCAAAACCCGAACAGATCCTCGACATCCTCTTGCCTAGTCAGACAAAGATCTATCGATCGGGGGTTGACACCTAGGCCAAACAGCACAGCGGCGCGCCTATAGCTCCGCAAGGCTCTGGCCCAATCGAAGTCGAGGCTCTCAATTTCCGCACGTGTGGAACAAGCCCTTTGGATATTTGCCGCGGCAAAGTGAAGGTCGATGGCTCCGCCATTCAGTTCGTCCCGGAAGCGTCGAAGGACGGCGCGGAAGCGGTGAACTTCGCGTGGATGGAGGCCGACGAGGATATAGGACAAGATCTCCCACGGGGCGGCGGCGAAGAGGCTGCGATGGCCAGTCAGCGGGGCGTGGGAGCCGGTGGGGTCGACTAGACGGTGACGCAGCGGTCGAGGTGGCTCCATCCATGACTTGTCATTGGAGGCGAAACATTGGTTGATTCTGTGTGACGAAGCATAAAATTAACAAAAAGGGGGCGTTGGTGTCTTACTTTGGCCATGGAAAGCGTTCACTTTTCGTGGAACAGACTACTTTGGCCCTCCGGCCACCAACACAGCAGCTACTTCAGCAAACAATATGGTCGCGGTAGTAGTAGCAGATTCAGACACGGTTGTTTCTACTGCCAGCTCGATAGCAGCAAGAGCGGCAGCAAGTGGTGCATCAGCAGTCCCTGCAATCGTCAACAGAACACCTTCTTACAGTGGCTATTCAGCTTTAGCAACTGCAGCTGTCTCAGCAAGAACAGCATTCGGCACAACAAAAACAGCGGTAGTCCAACAACAACGGCAAAACTGTTGCTGAATAGTGTTTTAGACGAGCTGTTGCAGGAGAGCCTAGCTTCTCCGTCCGAATCTCTCAGCCCGCAAGACACTTGCGCCCCTCATTGTCTAAGTCCTAAGATGGCTTTTGTCCTCGCTCCACTCCCCTAGATGCCGTTCGGATTTTACCGCATCCTGTCAAACGACAGTGCCATCACCGCTGTTCGAAAACACGTCGTGCACACCACGCCGTTCCGCCCTGGAGCGCACTCTAGGTCCGTCCGTTCGGCCGACGAAAGGAGTGCAAGCGAAAGACAGAAAATTTCTCTGATAAAATTGCGCCTCATCTCCAAGATTTGCCCGCGACCATGTCACAGCAGCCGCCACGCCCCTGGAACGCCGGCCAAACGAACAGCTACGTCGATCAGCATCAACACCAGCAGCAGCAGCAGCAGCAGCTACTGGGACACCAAACGCCGCAGCAGCAACTTCAGCAATTAATATCGGAGCAGCAGCAGCAGCCGCAGCAGTCGCAGCAGCAGCAGCTACTCCTCGGACACCAAACGCCGCAGCAGCAACTTCAGCAATTAATATGGCAGCAGCAGCAGCAGCAGCCGCAGCAGCAGCAGCAGCAGCCGCAGCAGCAGCAGCAGCAGCAGCAGCAGCAGCAGCAGCAGCAGCCACTGGTACACCAAATGCCGAATCTGCTTCAGCAATCAATATGGCAGCAGCATCAGCAGCCGCAGCAGCCGCAGCAGCAGCAGCAGCAGCAGTTTCAGACAGGGCTGTTGCAATTGCCCGATCCACAGCAGCAAGAGCGACAGCAAGTGGCGTATCAGCAGCCCCTGCAACCGTCGACAGAACAATTCCTTCCTGTTCTTATTCAGCTTCAGGCGACACTGAATCGTCTTGTTGAGGAGATGCAGCAACAGCGTCAACAACAGCAATCGCAGCACCAAGAAGTTATGCAACTGCAGCAAGAAGGTATACGACAACAACAGGTGCAGCACCAGTCAGTTATGCGAGTTATAAATGCGGACTCGTCATCGATAAGCTCCAGTTCGGAGTCAAGTTTGCAGGGCATAATTTCGGCCCTGGGCATCAACGCTGTTGATGCTCGTTGTGATTTTTCGGCCTTCACATCCGAGGCTCCCGAGTTCAGGTGGGACGCAAGCAAGGAAGACAGCCAGGAGAACAGGGACGAATATATAAAACATATCGAGAACCATTTGGCAGTCCCCGGCGTGCATGTAGAGGATGTAGCCTTGAAGCGAACTTTTTTGACTACAAGGTTTACACCTGCATTGGAGCGACGAGGTTCGTTGTTATTATTTCCACCCTCACTGAATTCCTTATACTTTCATCTGCAGGCACCACCGATGTTGTATTTTCCTACTCCTCCCCGGCAACTCGGTCAAATTTGCTAGTTGTAATGGAGTTGAAAAAGACGGCTAATATTTCGACGACCGCAGTTCGACAAGCTCAAGTACAACTTCTTGCAGCAAACATGTCGACTGACCGACCGGTAATTTCGGTGTTAACGGACCTCCAAGACGATTGGAGAGTTTACTGGCTTCGCTCCAACCACCAGAACCCAAACGTTGGCGAACTGGGGCAGCAAAGTCTTCAGCGCTCCCAGGCTGTCGGGTTCCTTAAGCACTACCAAGAGTTCTTCATCCGCCGGCATCAAGAAGTATCCGGAATGGAATTGGACAATGGTGGCGGGGGATCGCCTGGGCAGGGTCCAGGTGCGGGAAACTCTCAAGGTGACGGCGATCAGCCCCTACCCACGGCAACGGCCCTCCATCTCCATCAGCCCCCCTTCGTTGACAGAGTCTTGGCTGCGGGCGGCGAAGCCGCTCTGGGCATGGATGGCGTGGCTGATGAGGCGGAGACGGTTGGGCGATGGGCATCTCAAGAACTACTCATTCCGCGCTGGCGATCAGCTCGCGGTAAAGATCTCCCGGGTGTGGTTCCGGACTCTCAGATTGATTCACAAAAACGAGTTCGCGACTGGGTTGCTGATACGTCGAAGGAGCTCACGTTGCTCAATCTGCTCGATCCGAGTACCGAATAAGGCTTTTCCACGACAGGGCAAGGCTCTTCTGGTGTTTTCCGTTTGCGTCATTGGTCTTGTCCCAGCCCCCCATTTTTACTTTTTGCTATTCAGTTGTGGCATTTTTACCGGCATAAAGTTTCGCCTATCAATACTCCGAGAGAGTATTAGAGGAGAGGTTTGGAGCGGTATATAAGCGCATGACTGCTGCCAAGGTGGCTTCGCATAGTCAATATTGAAGGTAAATTGGAGCCAGGCGGGATGCTTGGATATATGGGGCAACTACGAAGGCTAGGGACTGCGATGGAGGCTTCAGCTCTGATGGAAGTGCGGTAGAGGCGACTTTGCTAGAGCACTGCGCGGTGTTGAAACAAATACCTGCTTTGATCACGCCATTTTGGATGTTACCGAGGTTGCCAAAACAAGGTTCACACACGGTTTGTTGGGAACAGTTTTCAATGACTTACGAGCACCTAATCGGAAATTGAGCACATTGAACAAACTGGTGAAATTGATCGTTTCCAAAAGATGGTTCTATACAAAGCGAATGCGATGTAATCTTGTATTTGTCAAGTGGTTATGGACTTCTATCGCAAACTGGAATGCAACGGAACTCGACAACGATAGCGCCGTGAGGCCAGATTTGAAGTCTCTTCTCGAGAACCACCGTCCTCAAGCCGATGAAGCGCAAGGCGACGCAGTCCGACGCAAGGAGCGGCTAAGTTCCTGCCCGCGTGCAAAACATGGTCCTGGTCGTCGACAAAGGTAGTTTCGTGGAATGAGGCGACCTTCCCATACTGACGCGCCAAGCAGTCATCAACGGAGATAAGTTCATAAAGCGAACCAGCAAGAACTGGGGGATCACCGGGTGGGGCACATTTTTTTTGACAGCGGTGCGGAGATGGCGTTTCCATCTCTGGTGTGCTGTATTGGATATTCACGGCTAAATTAGTGGGAAAAGATGGAACTGGACGGAATCTGATAGAATGTGAGAGAAAGAAATGGAATGCGCTGGAAAGTGACGGAAAGGGATGGAAAGCGATGGAATGGGATGGAAAGAACTGATGGAGGGATATATAAAGGGGAGGCGAATAACGAGGAAAAAGCATGTCGTTATTACAATAAAGAAAGATATATAAATACGTGCCAACAGATTCGCAGTCAAGCGGCCGAGACAAGTGGCTGAAACGAGCTAAGTGGCCAAGACGAAAAGCATCTAAGACGAAAAGCGACCGAGACGAAGAGTGGCCAAAACGAGGGACGCTGCCAAGGCCGAAATTTCAAAGCATGTAACGGCAACCGTATTCAACGGCGAGAATTATGTCGAGTGGGAGTCTGCAACAATATTCCACGTCAAGTCAAAGGGGTTAGGAAAAGTTCTAGCAAGACCAAGACCAACTGACCCTGACGCAGCTGACAAGTGGGACGAAGCCAACGAGCAAGCACTAGGGAAAATCGGTGAACACGTAGCAACAAAGTACCATGAGTACATACGAGATGTGACGACAGCTAAAGAAGCAATGGAGACAATAAAACAGCTCGCTGTGCAAAATGACATAAATCTACTAACCCTAACAAGACGACAATTTGCAACGGCGCTGCTAACGGACGGCGGTGACCTGTACGAGCATTTGGCGACTCTTGAACGCTACCGGCGTATTTTAACAGGAACAAGCGCACTTATAAGTGAACAAGAACTTATCATTCAAGTCATGGAAAGTCTGCCAGATGATTGGACAACATTCTTTTAAGGTTTGCGTGCACAAGCATCAGTTATGAAGAGCTATGATCAATTCAGGAATGAGCTGCTCACGGAGTACGAGTTTCGAAGGAAAACAACTGATAAACACGATGGAACATCCACCGCACTGCAGAGCAAGTTTAAGGGCAACTTTGAGGGAAATTGCCATAATTGCGGTAAACCAGGGCACATGGCAAGAAACTGCTGGTCGCGTGGCGGAGGACAGTATGGCCAAGGGCCACGAAGCAAACCAACGAAATCAAAGAAACGGAAATGCCAATGAAACTACACGAACTTCACGCTATACGCTTTCTACAGAATGAGCCGCAATGATAAATGAAGCCAGAAAAACAAAACCTACAAGCTGGGTACTGAATTCTGGGGCTTCTCCGTCTTTGGTCTCGACTACATCCTTCTCGTCCTTCACAAATTGCACATGAGCTGACTTTAATATCTTGCCGGTCTCGGTGTTGAGAAGAACGTAGCATTTATCTTCGTACCCGAGAAGTTTGCATTCAACTCCTCGATCGTCGAGCTTTTTCCTACCCCCAGTCTTCGGTACATGTGCATAACAGCGCTGCCCAAACCTCCGGAGATACTTTAATTTTGGTTGTATTCCTGACATCATTTCGTAGGGCGTTTTGAATTCCGGATTAAGTCTCGTCGGGCTGCGGTTTCGGAGATAAACAGCGGTGGCAAGCGCGTACTTCCAGTACTTTGTCTTATCCAACCCGCTATCCTTCAGGAGGGCACGAGTCATTTCGACCAGCATCCTGTTTTTTCTCTCTGCACGGCTGTTCTGCTCTGGTGTGTATGGCGACGTGATCTGCAGCTGAATTCCGACGCGTTTCGCCCAGGCTGTCAGTTTGTTGTTTACAAATTCACCTCCCCCATCTGTGAGGATTTGTTTCACTTGTTTTTTGTATTGAACTTCGATTGCTTTTACGATTTCGACAATAGCCTGTGCGGCCGCGGACTTTTGTGTTAAAACTTGATGAAAAGTCGCGCCGCTTCCTCTATCCGTTACAATGAGAACAGGTATGTCTTCAATGAACGCAAGGTCTGCGCTAAGTTCCTCTCCGGGCTTCGGCCGAGCGTTCTTCGCCTCGTCTTTGAAACTCTGCCTGGTCATTTTCGTGGATTTGCACACATCGCATTCAGTCCAGTTTTCGTCATCAATTTCGATTCCTGTCGAGTTCGCTGGAATTCGTAAAAGTGCCTCCTTGTGAAGGTGACCCATTTCTCGATGTAACTGCATCAGACTTCTTTTTGTCGCCGCCATGTTTGCCCCTCCGGTTTTCTTTCTTGTCTCGATGATGTAGAGTCCGTCGCCATTTTTCATAGCTGCTAGGACTTCACGTTTCCCGTTCATCACATGGGCCTTTATTTTTCCGAACTTCGTTATTGCTCCTTTTGTAGTCAGTGTTGGTACGGAAATAAGGTTTACTGATAAGCCAGGAACGACCAGCACTCCAGTAAGTACGGTCTCTGCTTCCCCATGCTTGATAATTAGGTCGCCTTTCCCGAAGATATCGAGTTCTTTTCCATTTGCGACCGAGATCCGCCTGACGTTCTTTTCAGTGAAGTTCACTAAGTTCTTCTTTTCACCAGTCATATGGTCCGTAGCACCGGAGTCCAAGATCCAGTCGTCCACCGTGTCAGTTTTGACTTCTAGGGCTCGCACAGTTCGTTTCGCCACTAAGGTGTATCAGGTCGAATTTCCACTTGATTTCGAGAACTCAGCGGGTTTCTTCTTCTGTCGAGGTCCTTGGCCTTCTTTTCCGCCGCCTGGCGCCCAGCAGTCTTTTTCTTTGTGGCCAACCTTGTTGCAGTTTCGACATTTACCTTTGAACTTCACTTGTAGCGCCACTGAGCCGGAATCTTCACGTTTACTTGTAGCTTTCCTTCGAAATTCGTACTCCGTCAGCAGCTCTCCTCGAAACTTTTCGTAGTCCTTGACGATCTCGCTCTGAGTACGCAGGGCTTGGAAGTAGGTTTCCCACTCGCTTGGAAGGCTTTCCATAACGCGGATGACGAGCTCTTGATCGCCGATCAGAGCACTTGTCGACTTCAAGACTCTCTTGTAGCGTTCCATTGTTGCCAAATATTCGTAGAGGTCGTCGCCATCCTGTAGACTTGCATTGGCAAATTGACGCCTCGTTCGTATGAGAAGGTTAACATCATTCGATTCTGCGATTTCTTTCATCTTTTCCATTGCCTTGGCAGCGGTCGTGACGCCCTGTAGATACTCGTGGTACTTGGGCGCAATCCACTCACCGATCTTGCCAAGGGCTTGATCGTTGGCGTCGTCCCACTTCTCGGCTGCATCTCCGGCCGGCCTCGACATCGTGAGCGCCTTACCGAGTCCTTTCGCCTTGAGATGGAAGGTAATCGACGACTCCCATTCCGCGTGGTTGTCGCCATTGAAGATGATGATATTTGCTTTCTCGCTCATCTTGACTGCGAATCTGTTGAAGTTCGTCAACTTTGGTTGATTCTTAGAATAGCGACGCCTCAAAGTTCGGTCGTACTTCGGCGCTTTTATGCTCCCATAACGCGCTTGAAACACAGTAGGCAACCATCTCCACCAGCACCAATCAATGCACGCCATTCTCTGCACCAATCGCCTCGGAGTGCCGCGAATTCCGACATTCCAGACTACTTCGGATGCTTGTCGAATACACTGGAGTTAATCTCTGGTCGAAATCTTTGAACATTAGTGACGAGAACTAACAGCAGGTCAAAGTGGATATTCATTGTTTATTCATGGCTTTGACCAGGCATACAGCATGTGTCTACCGTCATTGGCGAGTTTATGATAGAGCCTACATAAATCACGACCATAGACAACAACAGATCAAGCTCTAAGATTGGCAGGATATGCGGTGGTGGCTTCCAGGATTGGCAGCAGTATAGGTGGTGGCTTCTACCCAACCCTCACGTCTTCTACTGAGTCCAATTAGGCCATAGATGTGCCTCAGGTCGTCATGTGGGAAGTCGAATCGGTTGGCAGTCACGAAGTCTGGAAAAACGAGCGGGGTGCTCAAGGAGGACAAGGAGAGTATTGAATTTGAGACGAAGGGAGTTTGAGGATCGGCATTTAGTTTCTGCCAGAAATGAGAAATTCATTGGGGCTGTGAGAAGGAGTTGGATGTCTGAAGTTGACGATGGGATGGGGCTGTATGTCGCAAACGGGACCAAAAAAAAAATACGATAACGAGGCCAGTTTGCAGCCAACCTGCGATACACTTTAAAAGAACCGCCAGATGCTTTCCGGGTTCGTGATCCTCTTAAATGCAGAGTAGCGGTGGCACCACACAAACTCAATTGCGAGGCCGACAGCATAGCAGCCCCAAAATGCCTTGGCGCTCGAGAACCTGGTCGCTGGCATGATGCCAGACAACTGCAGCGCCCCGCCCATCGTAAAGTACAGCAGCATATGAGTGACGTAGAAGAACAGCGCCGAGCCACCAAATGCTAGCAATGGGGCAGCAGTAGCCGCGGCCACGGCCGCCGCACGGACGCCCGTAGCCGCGCCGGAGTCGGCAGCGGTGGTAACAGCATAAGGAGGCCCAGGGTGGCCAGATTTGTGCCAAGCGTGCAGAGAAGGTACACCAGCGACGGCGGGTACTTGACCAGGTTGAAGAAGTTGATGAGCGAGTGGTGCGGCGGCGGATCCAGTAGGTCCGGGTTGATGTTGCCGAAGCCGCTGGCGAGCCGTAGCGGCACGAAGACGGCGAGGAAGCCGACGCCAAGGGCCTTTGTGTGGGAGGTGGAACGGACGATCCGGGGTGTGTGGGACGCCGCAGATCGAAAACTCATTGGAGTATTTTTGACGGGGAGAGAGTGGGTAGCTGAAGGTTGGTGTTCGAAAAATGCCGCGGCCAGTGCGCAACTCTCCACGGACAACTTACCATGCAGAGCAACGCCTGCCGCCGAACTGTCAGCCTGAACCGGCCGGCCAGGCGGCCGAGCAGCAGCCCCGGCAGCGTCGGCGCCAGCCACGGGTACGGGGGGTACACCGAGAAGATCCGCGTCGACGCCGTCATGGACGGCAGGAAGACCGCTAGCCACCAAGCGCTGAACGGGCCTGCGGCGCGGTCAGGTGTTGGCGTGTACAGCGACGGAAGCGTGGCTGTGGCCGCGATGGCGGCTGCATACAGCGCAGTGAGCGCGTGCGAGGCGCGCCGGCGTGCCGTCTCGGGTGTTGCAGCGGGTTTGAGTCGCAGGTATCGGTCCTCGAGGTACACTGACAGGGCGTGGTCTGCGTGGAGGACCGGAGGTGCGAACTCAATACAATTTGCAACCATCATCAACCTTTCATCTGCACATCAAGGTGTGTGATAGAACATAGGTAGGAAGGTGATATACTATGTACATGTAGGAAGGTTCAGACAGTCACATACATAGAGCAGCCGGCATGCTTGTGTCGTGAGGTATTGTTATTCACATAAATAGAAGCACAAGCGCGTAGGTTGGACAACATTCCCCATGAACATGGAGAAACATTCCAAATGAATGTTGATACAGAAAAAAAAAATCTTGCCTTTTTTTATGATCAACATTGCCAGCAAACAATCCTGCAACATTCACTACAACATCCCCCAACATAAATTTTTGGCCGGCGTGTACTGCTTGGTCAGGATTCAGGATCTCTCCAAAAATCCGGCAGATTATGGTGGCAGCTTCAGGTGTGCGCTGAGAGAGCAGGTGAACTCGTTGGAGACCAAGAAGAATCACAACAGGACAGGAAAATCGTCTATTTAAAGTCTGACAGGCGGGAGTAAGTCGATGAAAGTTCTTCCCCACATTGATAGGCACGGTAGGAATCACGGTGGGAACGCGTGGCTCACCTGACAGGCGGGAGTAAGTCGATGAAAGTTCTTCCCCACCATGCCAGATTGTCAGCAGCCAGCTCTTTTAGAGGAGGGACTTCGGTCATTCAAGGGAGGAGATGTTTTTGGGAGACTTCAGCTGAGGTGAGGCACAAAATACAGAAGAGAGAATGGAAGGATAGCTAACAAGGATCAAAGTGAAAGGCTTAAGAAGTCAAAGTACGGGGGATATTATGGAGTAAGGGCAAAGGGTAATTTTCGGAGGAGGTGAATTTTGGGTGATAGTGAAGCGGCGACAATCCATTACACCTGAGCCACGAGTGCGCCATGCTTTTTTGTTTTGATTCTGAAATTTCTTGCTTCAAAACTGACTGAAATACTTATAACGGGTAGCCCGGTATCTCCTTAATTAGGGTCGGGTATAAAAAATGATATTTGTGGCTAATTACTACGGTGCGAACACCATTCATTTCGCCATTTTTGTTGATTTATTCTGCCAATATGAGCCCCAGTCACTACGACATTTCACCCGGCGTCTTTCTGCTCCCTCTCTAGCTCCCTCGCTGACTCGCTTCGGTTCGTCTAGGAGAAGGACGTGATGCAAAGGAAAGGAAAGGAGGGCCGGGTTGATTGCTTTGCCACTACAACACCTTTCACCCCCATAACGAACGCAATATTTAGTTGTCTGGTCAATATTGGGGACAAACTTCACACTAGCATCTTCCTGGTAGATTCGTGGTCAGTGACAATTGCGGTCCGCTGACACGATCGGATTACCACCGCCCCACCACCCGCCCCTCACCTCATAAACTTCAGCCCCCAAACAACGCCCTGCAGTATAATACAACCTATCGTCAAGCACTTGCAACCAATGGTCTTGACGAATGCCGACGAGCAACGGTCCTCAGCCGCCTCCAATGGGCCCGGATCGCTAGGCAAGGATGGCCGGCGCGCTGCACCTGCCACTGCTGGCGGCAGTGTTGGCGGTCGCCTTCGCTACGACCACTCTGGTGCTTATTCGCGAGCGTGCGGCGTTGCAAACCCCACCCTCCCCCACTCACCCGACTCGTTTTGCC
>JADGKE010000127.1:0-11470 GCA_026954515.1 Cladochytrium tenue
GACGCCGACGTCTGGGCGGCCGCGGCGCTGGACGAGGCCGAGCCGGCGTAGGAACCGGAACCGGAACCGGAACCGGAGCCCGAGCCCGAACCTGCGGCCGACGTGGAGGCGGAAGCGGAAGCCGAGGCAGATCCGGAGCCGGAGCCAGAGCCAGAGCCAGAGCCAGAGCCATAGGTCGCTGAGCTGGTGGTCGCAGCAGCAGCAGCAGACGAGCTCGTGGCCACGTAGGTAGCAGACGCTGCCACGCTGGATGCGGTCAGGTTGCAGTACGACAGGGGGAGGATTGGCGCCATGGCAGGGCCGTCGCGGATGGGGTTGCAGCCGGGTAGCGCCGACAGGTCAATGTCCGTAAAGCCGACGTTCTTGCTGTTCGAGTCGATCTTCAGGGTCGACGCATCCAGGGCGTCGTATAGCGACGAGTCGTCAAGCGCACACTGGTCCTGAGTGCCGTCAGCGAAGCCGCCGTTGACCATGTAGGGGCAGTTCTGCGGGTCGAAGAAGTTGACCAGGTTCGCGCCGCACTGGTCGAGCGCACCGCGCAGGACCGAGGCGCCGGTGGCCGGGTCGATCTCCCAGCCGTTGTAGAAGTCGACGTGGAACGAGAAGCCGGTCGGGTCACCGGTCGAGAGCACCAGGCGCGGCTTGCCGTCGGAGCGGAGCGGGCAGTCATTGTACGACGCGCCGTAGTAGACCTCAACGAATAGCGAGGCGTAGCGGTACGGGTGTGTGTCCGGGCACACGCCGCCGTCAAAGTTGATGGAGCCATCAGAATTGCGTGCCCAGGTAACGTGCGACTGGTCCGATGCGTACAGAGCAGCGTCACCGTTGGTAGCAGGGTCGAGACCGCATACCGGGAAGTGGGTGTCAGCACGCAGCCAGCTACACGTCTGGTTCATGCCAATAGAGCGGCCATTGTTTTCGGTGGTGTAGTCCAGGCAGAGCCAGGCGATGGCATCGTCGGCGGTGCCGGACGTGGCGTTGCGACGGGTGGGGCTGCCAGTGATGTAGCGGAAGTCCTCCGGGAACACGTTGTTGTATTCATCACCGCGGGTCTCGTAGTAGGTGGTGGTACCTCCACCGTCCAGCAGGTAGTAGTAATCTTCGCCGTCAGCGCCGGGCTGGGCACAGAAAAGCGACGGGTGCCAGTAGTTGGACTTGTCCGCGGTGATAAGGCAGGACGAGCACGACCCGGCAGTCAGAGACTCGTAAGTGACGGTGCGTCCAAAGGCCGATGAGCCTGCGACATTGTGGGCGTGCGAAGCAGTTCCTCCAGGAGCGACAACTATGAAAAGAAACGAAGAAAGGTATTAGACATGAGAGCGACAGTAGCGATAGAGAGCGACGCCCCGAAATGAAATGATTTCATTCTTGGGGCAGAGAGGGGCGCTCAGGGAAGGAAGACTCACTGGGGTCGATGCGGCCGCCCATGAACAGGTTGTTGCAGTCCTGGCGGATGTCAGCCGCAGCAGGCTCAACCACAAGCAGAGCGGCAGCAGCCGCAGCCGTGGCGACGAAGGCGAGGGCGCCGGAGGACGGCATTTCTACTTCTGCGCTGTTGCAGTACGCTGTAAGGGTAAGTCTAAAGCTGCTGAAGGAGGCAGCGACGAGGGTGGAGGCGGAGGCGGAGGCGGGAGTGGCGTTGTGTCTCAGCCGGTGGTGGTGGCGTCCCTTTTATACGTGCGGCATTTGCGGCGTGAGGGGAGCGCAGGCGATGCTGATTGGGCCGGCGGGCGGGCGGCTCCTGTCTGTGTCCGCGTGCAACCGGCCAGTCAAAAGACTGTTGTCTGTCAGCTCGGTCGACTGAATTGGACACAACACGCACCTGTTTGCTACTGTGCCTCGAATAAGGAGTGCCTGTCTGCCGCGGCGGTCCTTCTTCATGCAGGTCATGTAACAACGGGTGGTATCATTCCTGTCTTGTATGACCTACTATCTGCAAGGCAAATCAAATGGCACAACCCTGGCGGCGGCAGGTGCGCGGCTCACCAATGTTGTGTGACCAAACTTCCTCCGTATATGTTTTGCTCAGCCATTTTTGTCAGAAACCAACCAACCATCACATCGCTCCAAGACAAATTTTTGCTCATCGTATCTCACCAGAGCAAGCTGGCTCATGGCCTCTCCACATATCCAAGGATCGGCGTTTCATTCTTGCTTTTGGGAAATCAAATAAACATCTTGTTATCATCGATTCAACATGTTCCCAAACACAGTAATTACAATATTGCACGTATGGACACGAAGCTAGTCTCTTTTCTTCCAGGGACCTTGGGGTTTTTCAGCGTCTCTCTTATGCTTCTTCAACACCTGTCCCCTTGAGAGGGGAAGCAAAAGGGAGGAGTAATCAGAGAATACAAGTTAGAAGGGGGCGCCCCTCTTCCCACTCCTTGACGTGCGGCTTTTCGCTTCTTGTTTTTTATGCGAATCGAGTCTCCGTTGCCCTGGTTCGCAAGCGGGCACATGGTCTCGAGGCGGATCAGAGCCGTAAGCCCGTTCATCTTGCCGCGCCCGAAGCTCGGGAGCAATACAGTACGCCTCCGGCGGAAGACTATATAACCGCCAACACGCGCATTTCAAGCGTGGACGCGGCCCAGCAACGGGGGTCGAGACTGTCCACCACCATGGGTTAATGGCCGATCCGGTTATTAGTGTCATAATGCGATTTACCTCAAGATATAGATTAAACACAGTAGCCTACATTGTGGATTAATAAGAAAAGCAGTCACAGAAGGCGACGCATTTTACAGGAGGCCTGATGAAACGTCCTGGTTGGACTCCATGCTGGAAGGCCACAGCACCCTGTTTATTCTGAGGCGGCTTTTGTTGTTGCGGGGTCAGCGGCGGAGGGGTGGTGGCTGTGGCGGGCGACATCGGCTGGGGTGACGGGGACAGCTTAGTTGGTGGTGGCAGGCGTTGGTATCGGAATTCCTGCCTCGCTCGGTTCACAAAACAGGACCCATACACTTCCACACCTCCCCCTGCGCTAGAACGCATGTTTTAGTACTGCGTCCGTAGCGTCAGCATTTGTTCTCCGCCTGCTCCCGCACCCACTCAATTTTCGCCGACCTTCCCCTACAGTCAAAATCCGTACCAACCTGGGGTTGTCATGGAACCACTTAAGACCCCTCAACCTGCCGACCCAACGCGACCGAAGTCTTCGCGGCGGAACCTTTCCCAACAGGTACAGACGGATGGCTACAAAAACCTACATCACTCACAGCTGCAGCACTCTCGTCGCAACTTTGACCTGGAACCAGGCGATCGGTGGGCCGCGGCTGAGGTTCGGTTCGTAGAGCTCTTCTACGGGCCGGATCCTGCTTTTCGAGCGCGCTGGCGCCGGCACCTCGCCCAACGCCAACGCCGCCAGCAGCGCTCACCAGCAGCTTCTGCCGCCACTGCGCGAGACCACGGACTTGCTGGTTGCAAATCAATTGATTTTTGTGTGCCGGCCGAAGGCGACCGTACGGAAGCAGAAGACGAGCAAGACGACCACATTGCCGACCAACCATCAGCGCACGTTGCCTACTCCTTTCGCAGACCACAGGCACCGGCGTCGCCGACAGCGCCAGACTGCGGCAAGTTTCCGACGGACGCAGACTGCGACGAAGCCGTTCTCTGCCGCCTTGGGCTGCAGGATCGCCGGGCGCGCCGCCTCGCCCCTGCCGTATCCGCGTCTGCCACTCCTGCTGCAAGTGGCAACACTGCGGCGATCGCGATTGCTGCGGAGCTTGCCAGCAGCATCGCTATCGGCGGCGGGGACCCGCGCATAGTGCGGCCTCGCACCGCGGACCTCTCGCCGCGCCAGCGCCGCCGCCTACGCCGACACCGCGTGCTGGACACTGTTGCGTTTGTCGGGGCCACCGGAGACGGCCCACGGCCGGCCCCTGTTGATGATCCAGGTAGCGGTAGCGGCGAGCGTGGGGCCGTGTTTTCTCCGAGGACACGTGCCGGCCGGCTGCTGCTGGCGCGTGCGAGTTCGGGTGCCGTACCGGCACATCCAGCGGCGACGCGGCGCGGTGGGGGAGGGGACCATGGCGCCAACCTGGACGCGTCATTTTCAGGGAGGGGTGGGACGGCGGGATCGCGGGCGGGGTCTGCGGGGCCGGTGGACACTGCGACGCCACCACTGGACTCGAGGGCGTCGTCAGCTCAGCCTTTCTCGGCACCCACAGTACTTCCGTTCGATGTACCTACGACCGGGACTTATTTCGTTCCTATCGGCCGCCGCCGCCAGCAGCTCACCTTACCCATGCGACGGCTGCTTGCACAGGTAGTTCGCCCGCATATTCCTCTCGCTAAGGCTGCTACCCGGGGGTTTGTGCCGAGAAGCGCCCGCCTGACACCACAGGTCTCCGCTGTCGGTCCGCTCGTCGTTCCGGGAGCGCACGCGACCGCGTCCAGTCAGGGAGACTGTGTAGCACCGCTTCGAATCCCAGAGTCCTTGCTGGATTCCCTTAACGACCCGCGCAATCGTGTGGCTGTGAGCTCGGTCGGACTGCGGGCGGCGGCGACGTCTCCGAGGGCTCCGATGCGACCTCACGCAGTTGCACCGTCCCCACTGGCGGCAGGAAGACGGGGAGTTAAAGCAAAGGGGACTTTAGTCTTGCGGCGATTAGTAGATCGGTACGCTATTCCACAAATGCCGCGGCTCGGTGGAAGAGTCACGCCATCCAAAGAGCTACTGCGACGTCGCTCTCCTGGGATCGAGAAAAGATGCACCAATACACCAATATCCAATTTGAGCGCATCTGACTCTGATGGAGATTATCCCTCACCGAAACCAGTGTCCGCGAGTACATCTCTATGCCAACATGATGATGACTTCAGAAAGAAGAGCGAGAATTCGTCAGCCATACCTCCGCCTGACCTTGTATCTTTCGAGGCAAAAACGCATCCGGAGAATGAAATCCAAGGAGCCTTCCTCCCAAAGGAATTTACGAACATCTCTGTACCCTTATTGGAAGACAGTCAATCGTTTGAAGCCAGCGAATTCGACCCGCTGGCGAATATCGGAGCCATCTTCCCGTTGGATTATTTCTGGGAACAAGACGACATCACAAGGCACCTCAAAGCCAACCGCCACTTTAAGTCAGCGCTTCCCTGTAAATTTACGACATCGGGGACAGCACCTTCAGAGTGGCGCGACGGATTTGTTGTTGCGTCAGCAGTCAGGACCCGCGAGTTCATAGTGAAGCCCGTCGTAAAAGACGAATCGAGTCCACACCCCGAGAAGACCGTCAAAAAAATACCGTTGACTCGTGCCAATATCCTTTTGCCCAACAAATGGAGCGGGAGGCCTTTCAGCAAGTCAAATTTTCACGGCTTGCTTCACGCCCATCTAGTGAACCTCCACGCCGCGCATGCGTTGCGCGCTGAGTTTGAGGCGCGCGTTGCACTCCACCAGCTCACCGGAATCATGACTCCGATTCTGGCGCCAGATGCGCCGGCACCGCCCATGGCGATGTTCTTGGACGCCATGCGAGGAGCCATTAGGTCGTCGCAGGCGTACCCGACCACATATGCAAGCGACGGAGAGACCTCGGCGGCGGTCCGGCTGTCGTCTCCGCGGCGTCGGCGGTCCGCGGGTCGGCGAGCTGCTTCGTCGACACTTGTTTCAGAGCTAGTGGAGGAGTACTATCGGGCGGTGTCGCGCACGGCGATCCTGCAGTCGCCGGCGTTCGCCCCACTCGCCGCCATTCTTCGGCGGCGCACAGCACATGACGACGGAGTGCAACTGGTATCTCGCGATCGTGCCATCTTCCCAGCGACAGCAAAGGCCAAGATAGAGACGGCGCTTGACATACGGCTTCGTTCGACACTGATGGAAATCCGGATGCTGTGTGGCGCGTTTCGGTTCGGAGATCAAGAGTATGAGTCAGTTCTGGAGCTTCTTCGTGCGATTTCGTTCGGACGAGTTGCAATTACTTGTGCTGCGGCAAATGTATTATCCGAAATGAAAGACGGAAGGCGCAGATCAGGGCCCGCTAACCGACCGCAAGGTTCGGCCGCCGGTCGGGGTCGAATTTATTTTGCCGATTCACCCGTATCTGCTGCATCAGGCTTCTGTCAATCAGTACCGGAAACATCAAAATTAGAGGGAGGAAAGGCTTCTATTCGAACTTGTCTTTGCTTCATGCGAGCAGCATCAAAGCCGACTCCGGTCATAAGCGTGGTTGAGTTTCAAACCATTTCAAGAGCTGTTCGAGTAAATGTTCGTAACAATATTGACTCGTCAGTGCCCTCGCGAATGGCCCAAATCGTCCAGGATATGCAGCGTGCCGACTCCAAGGACAGCGCCCTCAAATCAAGCGGCCATATGTCTAATGGGAGGATCTTCAAACTTCCAGTCGTATTTTCAAGATCGTATGTTCAAGTGTGGCTACACCTTCAAATTATGAACTTCTTTCGATTTCTCCGGGATGGTCATGCTCTTATAAGAGTTGACGTGGCTATAGACGAAAATAGAAATTCGGACGAGAATCCCGACGATTCTATAAGGATTACTATCGACCCAGTTGCACCGACGCTGAAGACTGTCCTGTTAGACGCACTCCTCCCTTGGGTCGACAATGATATGATTCTGGCTCATGACCCGGCGTGTCAGCGACTCGATTGCCATGCTTCAATACGGTCACTAATGGAGGAGTTTGTTGATGATTCCATTTTGGCCCTGGAAGGTTTCATAGAAGACCGTAACCAACTCTTGAAAAACTGGTTCAGTGAGCTTCATCAGTACGACTCAGTCATTGCCACTGAGGGTCTGTCGCTCGATCGTGTGACGAAACTACTTGTCCAGGTTGAGATTGTCCGCGCGCATGCCACAAGGGTATTCCGCGACCCATTCACTGCAGTTATAATACGAGAAGTGTCAGCGAGCGCGAGTGCCGAGCATATGCACGTATTCGTCCGCGGCTGTTTCCTCGTAGTAACCGACGCGATATGGTCGCTGTTGGAGAAATCTCTTGCACAGTGGTCGCGACGTGCGCTCGACCAGGCTGAGCTGCTCCTATTCGCGGCCTGGCGTGATTTCTGTTCGCTTTCTGCGCAACTGCCAGTCACGGCGGTCAGAAGCCCCAGCGACGGCGACGAAATTGTCGGCCAAGATCGGGACCGATTCGATTTTAGTGAAGTAGCCCCCGTTGCTTACGGCGGCGAGGCCAGAGAGGTGCTGGATAAGTTGGAAACTGCAGCAAGGACGGTGCAAGAATGCGTGGAGCTACTAGAGCGCCACTTGCACGCCCCCGAAGACCCTGAATACATTCGAGCGTCAATCCTGACATCAAAGGAGCAAGTCCTCAAGATACTGGGGAGCACGAGGGATGTAGCGAAGGAGGACTGACGGATGAATATGGACGTCCATTTTAGTAACTGTCTCACTCTTTCTCCCGACACTTTCTGTAATGGCTATTCGAGAAATAAATAGAGGTGGTCTCCTGGCTTGCGTGGGAGTTGTCTTTGGCTGAGATGATATTTCAGAGTTAGCTTTTTTACTTGTCACACTGTATTAATCCCTTGTCAGCGAACCTCGTGTGCTGCCAATGGTTAAGATGTGCGTTGACACCTATCTGACGTTACTGCTCCTTTCCCAACTTACGTTTCTCGACTTTCTTTCTGATCCACCTCCCCTCCCTCTGTCCCCTGTAACCCGCAGCCTTGCTGTTGGCAGCCTCGTCGGCGTTGGAGGAGGCGGCCTCCGAGCTGCCCTTGCAAAGATCGCCACTATCAACGCAAAACACGGGCCGTTTGCCGCAGTCCTCTGCACCGGGGACTTCTTTTCCGCTGCCGCACCGCCGGCGACTGCAAGCGATACGGATGGAGCGGCGATTTCTCCGGACCACGATCATTCTGTGGACGCCGCTGCGTCTGCTGGCACCGGCTTAGGCGTCGCGGATGCTCACAATTCTGAAGCTGACAAAGACGTCGCGGCGCTACTTGCGGGAGACATCAAAGGTGAGGTTGCAGAACAGAAGATTCTTAACAGTTTATTAATCTCACCCTTCTCGTCGCATTCGCTGGCTCCCTTTTCATCTTTCGTACGTTCCTCAGTGCCTGTGTCAACGTACATTATCTCAGGAGGCACCCCGCTCCCCGCGGCGGTGCTAGCTGCAGCGGAAAGGAACCACGGCGAGATTTGCCCTAACTTGGTGCTCCTTGGTGGGTGGTGGCGCTCGAGTACATGCCCCTGAAGACGTCGGCCCTCTTCCATTAAATACTCAAACTTCGTAACCCGCGTCAGGTTCTGAGGGTGTCTACCACACGACCGACGGCATCCGCATCGCGTACCTAGGCGCCCGCTATGACCCGGCCACTTTCCACGCCGGCCCGAGCCCGACGGACCACGAAGGCTCCGCCGCCTCCTTCTCGCAAGACGCAGTCGCCAGGCTCCTCACCTCGGCTGCGCCGCCGCCGCAGCAACCGCTGCACCCCCACGCCCCGCCGCCCGCAACGCCGACAGGCGCCCCGGTCCCCGCCGCCTCAGTCATCGACATCCTGCTAACCCACGACTGGCCGCTGGGCGTTGCGCGCGGCTCACCGGCCTGGGCCGCGCGCCTCGCCGCCGCCGATGCCGCCACCGCCGACCACCTGGCCGCCGCCGCCGCCGGCGCACCACCGCTGGCAGACATCGTCGCGCGCCTGCGCCCGCGCTACCATTTTGCAGCGGCACCACGCCTGTTTTTTGAGCGCGAGCCGATAGTCCACACGGACGCAGCAGGTCGGCCGGCCGCATTCTCCAGGTTCATTGGGCTGGGTGCCTTCGGCTCGCCCTCGAAGGAGAGGGTGTGTTGTAGTTTTCTCTTGGATTTTCCTGTTTGGCGCTGGAATGGACTTGCCTGTGCTCCCATTCCAATTTCATTTTTTTTTCTTGACTGTTATCATCCGTTGCAGTGGTTCTACGCCTTCAACCTGGTGCCTGCCGCTGAGATGGACAAGAGGGCTCTAACAGAGCCGCCACCAAACTCGACACCGTCGCCGTTCGAGCGACCTTCAAACAAGCGTCCGGTGGACGATGAGGTTAGTTTCTTAGATTTGGTTCCGGTAGCGCGGGTCAGTTCCAAACTCTGAATACTTTCCGCAACTTAGGGCGACGACCAATCCGCAAACTTCTTCTTCTCCGAAGGCAGGAACTCTGCAAAGAAGAGAAAGGGTAGGGGAAAAAAGGACCCAAATACCACTAACCCGCGGAAACGAACCTCCTCCTATCCCTGCTTCCGCTTTCATACCCACTCTCGCCGCTCTCTCCTTCAAATGACTTTTTTGCAACATGGAATTTAGGCCCTCCGGACACTTACGTCTGCAATATCTGCCACGAGCGGGGCCATTGGATCAAAGAGTGCCCGCGCAGGACCGGCCCGAGCGCGCCAGGGCAGCCACGCTCCGTCCCGGAGGGCTATGTGTGCAACATCTGCAACGTCCCGGGCCACTTTATCCGCGACTGCCCCGCGCGCGCTCACCAGCAGCAGCAGCAGATGCAACAGCATCCGCACCAGCGGAGCGCACTGCCGTTCCCTGCGGGCGGCGTCGGCTCTGGCGCTGTCCCGCCGGACGGGTACCTGTGCAAGGCGTGCAGGGTTCCTGGGCACTTCTTCCGCGATTGCCCTGGCGCCGCCGGGAAGGGCCTTGTTAAGCGATCTCTGGAAAGAGAACGTGAGTCGTCAGATTTCCTTTCGACTACCCAGCGCCTATCCTACGGGCAAACTATATAACTGCCCCCCTTCCCTCCTTCCCCTTCCCATACTCCACCCTTTTTTTTTGATGATATCCAGTGGGAGGCTGCTGGTTCTGCTTATCGAACCCGCAGCTCGAGAAGCACCTCCTCGTCGACATTGGCGACGAGGCGTACCTGGCGCTGGCCAAGGGCGGGCTGTCCGACTGGGGCGGCCACGTCATCATGGTCCCCATGGGCCACATCGCGTCGCGTCGCGACCTTGCGCCGCCGCCGGGGTCGCCTGACGTCTCGGCCGTAGTTAAAGAGCTGCAGGCGTACCGGGAGCGCCTGCGCCTTGCGTATCTGCAGAAGGGCATGGTGCCGTTCTTATTCGAAGTGTTTTCCGGGTCCGCGTCCGTCGAGGCGGTTAAGGGCTTACAGCACATGCACGTCCAGGTTCGGTCCACCTTCTTTTCCTTTCATAACCTTCCCCTGCTCGGTCGCCAAACGCTGACTATTGGGTGATGCTTCCCTTTCAGGCTGTGCCCATCCCGTCCATGATGGCGGCGGGCACGTTCGCGACGATCAAGGCGCTTGCCGAGGCCGACGGGTACGCCGTCGCCGACGGCGACGCGCTGCCGGCCGACCCGACTGCCCCTTACTTCCGGCTCGAG
Organism: Cladochytrium tenue; assembly: GCA_026954515.1. Lineage (NCBI taxonomy): Eukaryota > Fungi > Chytridiomycota > Chytridiomycetes > Cladochytriales > Cladochytriaceae > Cladochytrium > Cladochytrium tenue. The sequence continues at coordinate 10,321 of JADGKE010000127.1, forward strand.
CTACCGGCACCAGACGGCCACATCGCCCGCGTCGCCGTGCTGACTCTGCCGCCCGGTGTCTCAGAAGACCCCGCCGCGCGTGACAGGTGGAATGTGCAATTTCCGAGGTTTGTTGGCGTGTTTAAGGACGAGGGAGGGGGCAGGGAACTCATGGTTTCTTTCTTTGTATCTTTCTCGCTCACCTCTGCCTCCTCATTTTCATCACCAACCACCCACCCACCTCCGCCGATCCGCCCGCCTGCTCAGGAAGGCGCTGTGCTCACTGCTGGGGTGCCCGGAGCGGCTCAGCTGGCGGCGCTGCGTTGTGGCTGAGGCCGACGAAGCGGCGCAGACGCGCCAGATGCGGGCGCTGCTCAAACTGCCGCCTTCCACTCAGTAGCGTATGCGCTGGGTCAAAGAGTCATTTTTTTATATTCGTTTTTTCCTGGTGGCTACTGTACATTTTGCCTCTTACACGGCAACCATGGCGTCGTCCACCTCGACCTCGTCGTCGGCGTCTCCCAGCCTGCCGCGCGTCCCAGACCTCGGCCTCGCCCAGTGGCGCTTCGTCGCCCGCGCCGCCGGTGCTCCGCCGGCCATGCGCACCCGCGCACGCGATTCTCTTCTCGCCGCCGTCCGCAAGGACCAAATGGCCCCCTTCTATCGCGCCCTCTGTACAGATACCGCTACCGGCCTCGCCCTTGATGACGCTCTGCTCAAGGACCTTTCTGCCGCCAACGCCGCGCGCGTAGCTGAGCTGGACGCAAAGATCGGCGATGCGACGGAGAACCTAGGCGAGACAGAGATCAGCGACGCGCTCATCGCAAAGGCGGACTACCTGGCCCGAATCGGCGAGAAGGTGAACCTGCCGACCGGTGGTGACGCGCGTCTTTTGTTGGGGGGCTTAGGCGTTCCTGACCATCTTACGTCTCCCCCTTTCAACCTCATATCTCATTGTTTACAATTATTATGCCCTCCCCTTTCTCTGCACCTAACCCCACGTCCAGGACCTCGCGCTCGCGGCGTACAAGACCGCGTCTGAGAAGACAGGCCCTCTCGGCACGCGCATCGACATTATCTTTGCAATGATCCGAATCGGCATGTTCTTCTCCGACAACGAGCTCATCTCGCGTAACATCGAGAAGGCCCGCACGTGCGTTGCCCATCTCCC
>JADGKE010000128.1:0-11461 GCA_026954515.1 Cladochytrium tenue
GGCCGGGGGTGGGGGGGGCGGGGTGGCTGCGTGTAAAGAAAGTGGGAGAGGGGTGTTTGTGGCAAGAGAGTGGCATCTGCCAGAATGATGGAGCCAATGATGAAGAGTCCATTTCCAGTGCAGGCAGGCCGCCACAAAGAAAAGCATTTAAGTGCGATCGCCGTGAGCTGCTCCGGCGTCGTGAGTAGCATGTCTGCCACACTCCGGCTGAACAGCCGATCCGGGACCCAGCCAGGGTCGCCAGCCAGCTGCAGCAGCTTGGCGGCACAGGCGCTCCCACTCAGCGCGGCCGTGCCGAGCGACGATACTTGTTTCGGCGTCCGGGGTGGGTCATCCGCCACGAAGAGGGCGCTGGATTTTGCCGGCAGATCGTCCGAGCCCGCGTCCACTCAGATATTCATTGTCTTCGATGCCTGCAATTTTAAGCTAAGGTCCGAAAGGGACTGGTGGTATGGGCACAGCCAGAGACGCACAATAGTAGATTGACAGTGTAGCCCTTTAAGCTTGGCGGGAGGTGGACATGAGAGTAAATTACAGTCATCTTGAGCTATTAAAACTAAGCTTAAATTTAATCTCACGTTATTTCCACACTTGCCGCAGAGCGTCGCCGATTACGCTGAAAATATTTGCGCCTGGTCAATTGAAAACTGTATCGGTTGTGGTATGAGTGCCGCCTCGACAAAGAAAGGCATGGGCCTAGAGAAAGCAGAATTCTTCCTCATGTCCGGTCCGCGGCTTTCCTTTGTATTATGCTATCCTGTGATTGTCAGGTCGTATCGAAAAAGACATTGTGACCAAACCACACCACGCATCCGACACGTTGCGATTGTGGTAATCGCTTGGAAACTAAACTAATTACGCGATCACCGAGACCATCGTGAAATCGCGCGTATTCGTTCTACGCTATGACTTTTGGAACAGACCTTTGGGTGAAGCTTTTTTTTGTTGCACACTGTTACAGCCAGATCTGCATGGCGAGAGAAAGCTAACGATAGACACTTAGGATCAATGGGAAGAAGTGGAGGAGTACGTCACTGAGGGTGTACACTTTATGCGCGGCATCAACGACTTCATGAAACGCCGAGCAGAGATCGAAGCCGAGTACTCTCGCAGCCTACAGAGGTTGGTTAAGCCTTACCGTGACGAAATCGCGAAAAAAGCTGCGGACAAGAGAGGGTCGCCGGTCATAAAAGCAGTGGCAGAAAGGTACGCGAGTCGTTTTTCGGATTTGATCTCCGGGAACTACTGTTGACAGGCGGTCTAGCACATCGATGCAGGCCTGGACGCAAATCCTTACTGAAGCCGAGAACGTCGCGACGGTGCACCAGACCCTTTCTGATCGTTTGGATCACGAGCTGAGAAAGACCGTCAAATATCAGGCAAACGACAATGAGAAGAAGATTCGAGAAGTACTGAGTAACCTACGCCCCCTCTCCCCCAGAAACACATACACACACTTTCGGCTTTTGTGGTTCTAAACATATGCAAACCTAGATGTTCGACGACATTCGGAAGGCAAACTTAGACATGCAAAAGCAGCTTACCGTCCTGGAGAAAGTAAGAAGATGTTTACGTGCTGAGCTAGCTAACACTGTAATTTAAAAAAAAAAAAGAACAGAGAGAGGTTCGAAACAGAGAAACGAAACATGGAGATCGCGCGCGGGAACTACGACCGCGTTGCCAAAAACCCGAAAGCGGCTGAGAAAGATCTGGAACAGGTTAGGAAACCGGCCGATGCTATCTGTTAAAGCCACCCGCCCTCATTCAAAGGCGAAAACTGAGGCAGAGAAGCGAGCTTTGGCAGCCACAGACGCCATGGACGCGTATCAGCAGTGCATTGGTTTGTACGTGTACATTGAGTCTCCGCCTTACCCAGTCTAGCTGAAACCAACGAAAAGAAAAATAAGCATTATACCGTAATTCTACCTACAGTGCTCAACGTAGGACTTGCAAACTTCGTTGAGTCCCAAATCTGACAGCAATCCGCTCTTCGATCACATAAAAAATCATCGTCACTCATCTAGGAAGTGCAAACAAACAACGAAAACTTCAATATCCGCGCCACTCGAATGGCCCTGGTGAAGTACCACGAGTTCCTCTCAGCCGCCATCCCCCCCGTCTCGGAGGCGCTCGAAGCCATGTGCGCGTCGGTCCAGAAAATGTCCGCCGAGAACGACTCGAATCTGCTCATCCTCCACGCAAAGACGGACGAGCAGGTTCCTCCCGACTACCTGTTCGAGGAGAAGGCAGTAAGTGAATATTTTTTAATATTGGTGCCGAAGCTTAGTGGCCCTGCCAGTCAGCAAAAGATGTAGTGGTCAAGCGCCCGGCCCAGGCTCGCTCTCTTGCACGCTCGGCGTCTTTAAGGACTGTGGATAAGGTTTTATTGTTTGAATCAAGGGGATGCGTCTAAAACGTACTTGGAATATAGGATGACGACGATCTTGTTATGGCTCTCCCACCGAAAAAGGCCCGTCGAGCTGCCGCCGAGCGTGTGAAAGCGCTGGAGAAGGATCAAGTTGACCTTGAAAAGAAAAAACAGGCAGTTGAACTTCTTCTATCGGCTTACCAACAAAAGGTTCGACAACGCCCAAAAAACCATCTCTTCTAAGCCCATTTTCCTTCGTTGGTGCTCTATTTGGTACCCGAAGCCGACCAAGGAGCAACGAAATCTGGACGAGCTCGTCAACCAGAGCGGCGCGCTGGCAATCCGGTTGGACAACATCGGCTTGAGGCGGCACAGGCTCCTGTCCTTCATCAGCTCGATCGACAAGCAGCCGGCGCCCGAACTCCCAGCCCACCTCATCGGGAAGAGCATCCAGGCACTTCCCACCTATGCCGCTGCAGTCCCGCAGTCCGCGAGCCCGTTGAGTGCAGGGGTGCAACCACCGCTCGATACCGGATCCGCTGAAGACGTCTCGTCTTTGGTGGCGTCTCCAATCGCCTCAAACGAGTCCCTCTCGTCGCCTGTGATAAAGAAGGTCAACGGGAGCCTCTCTATGGTCGGCGAGAGCACGGGGGCGTGGACTTCGGAGTCAACCAAGGCGGGCAGCAGGGTACGCATGCTGTACGACTTTGAGGCCGCGCCGGGGTCGCAGGAGCTGTCGGTGTCTGCAGGCGATATTCTCGAGGTGCTTGAGAGGCAGGACGACGGGTGAGTCGGTGTGGACGGTATGGCGGGTGTTTTTGCTGCTTATTCTGTCTTTGTGCAGGTGGTGGAAGGCCAAGATATTTTTGAATCAAGAATGGAAGCAGGGCTATATACCAGGGTAGATTACACTTCGTCAAATAATGTCTTTTGACTAACGAGCAATACAGCAATTACACGGAAGCCATGTGACCAGCTCACAGTAAAGACCATTGATCATGCCAAAGAATTTGCCGTTACTTCTGATTATAATTTATCCAACCCTTCCCCGCCCGAATTATAAACGAAGTTGTGGATGGCCCCTTCTTAATTAAACACTGAGATACATACATAACATCACGAATAAAACGTGTGTCGGATCTCAAACAGTTAAATTTAGTTCCACTGGACAATTCTGACCAGCCAAGATGGATGTGATCAAAGGCGTGCAGGTAGGTGCCCAAACTCTCCTACCACCAGGCCGCGGAGGGTGCGATTGGCTTCAAAAAAGAGAGGTCAATCAGGAAATGCCATTTCTCGAAGCAGTGTACCTTGCTTATTCCATCGTGGCTGCGATATTTTGGGGCATCTTCGAGTTTGTTAACGGGATGGATGATGTTGGCAGAACTATCTTAACAAGATGGTCCAAGAGGTCTCTGGTATGAAGGTTTTACTCCTGGATGCGGAGACGGTACGTCGTCACGCTTATATATGGATCCTTTCGTGTACATGTGTCACTTTGCTGATCTTCCACCCTCGATCTGCCCCATAGACCCCGATCATATCGATCGTTGTGACGCAGTCGCAGCTGCTAGCGCGTGAGGTGTACCTGGTGGATCGCGTCGACAACAGATCTCGGGAGAAGATGAAGCACTTGAAGTGCATTATCTTTGTCCGACCATCGCCCGAGTCGATTCAGGCCTTGGTGGAAGAGCTGCGGGATCCTAGCTACGGCGATTACTACCTCTGTAGGTTCCTGCTGAGCAGATCTCTACGTTCCTTTTTCCTACCTTGCAGTGTGAGGGTTTCCTCACATCCTGCTGACAGTATTTTCAAAGACTTTAGTAACACAGTCAAAAAGTCCTCGCTGGAACGGCTGGCCGAGGCCGATGAATGCGAGTGTGTCCGAGAGGTCCAGGTCAGTTGGAGCTTGACACCGCATCAGGGTCAACGCCTTAACCTCGCCGCAACTTCAGGAGTTTTTCTCCGACTTCCTTGCTGTAAATTCGGACCTCTTCTCTCTGGGCGTGTCGGCGCCGACGCAGCCGCTGTTTGTGGAGAACTCAGGCACCTGGGACGGTCGCACCTTTGCACGTGTTACCGAGGGCATCTTGTCGGTCCTGCTCGCACTCAAGAAGAAACCGCTCATACGCTACCAGCGGACGTCGGCGATCGCGAAGAAGCTCGCGGCAGAGGTGGCGGTAAGCGCTTCATTTGCCTGCAATGGCGGAAATCCAGGGCAATACCGAAGAGTGTTAATTACCCCCTCCCCCCTTTAAAATTAGTACCAAATACAGCAAGAAGGCCCGCTATTCGACTTCCGGCGTACAGATACCCCGCCGATCTTGCTGATCATGGACCGCCGCAACGACCCTTTAACGCCACTGCTTAACCAGTGGACATACCAGGCGATGGTTCACGAGCTGTTTGGCATCACGAACGGGCGCGTCGACATGTCCTCGGTGACTGACGTCCGGCCGGAGCTACGTGAGGTCGTCCTCAGCCCCGAGTCGGACACTTTCTACAAAAAGAACATGTTCCTGAACCTTGGCGACCTGGGCGCCAACATCAAGGCCTACGTCGACGAGTACCAGTCGCGGCACAAGAGCACCATGAGCGTCGAGAGTATCTCTGACATGAAGCGGTTCATCGAGGACTACCCCGAGTTCAGGAGGCTGGCGGGGAACGTGTCAAAGCACGTCGCGCTCGTCGGCGAGCTGAGCCGCCGCGTCGACCGGGAAGGGCTGCTGGAGGCCGGCGAGCTGGAGCAGAGCCTTGCAGTGTCGGAGTCCCATAACGCAGACCTCAAGGTGCGCTCTGCGTTAATTCCTGCTCCAACTCGGCCCTTCGCGGCCTTCTCCCCGCTTTCGATTTCGTGGCATGGCATTGACATTTTTTAAATGGGGCCATAGTCGCTGCAGAAACTGATTGCCGAAAGCAAGATCTCGGACGAGGAGAAGGTCCGCCTAGTGACTCTGTACGCCCTGCGCTACGAGAAATCGTCTGCCAATCAGACGGTCGTCCTGGTCGACCTGCTTCGGAAGGCGGGCGTCTCAGAGAAGAAGATCTCGCTGGTGGATGACCTTTTGCTGTACGCCGGGGCCGACAGGCGCATGGACGATCTCTTTGCAAACCAGGACATTCTGGCACGGACTAAGAATGTTTTTAAGGGTCTGAAGGTTTGCGCCCTACATTTTCAATCTACCGTCTGAGACTCGATTTCTTTAGGGAGTTGAAAACGTATATACGCAACACACTCCACACCTCATCTCTGTCCTTCAAGACTACATTAAAGGCAAGCTTAAGGCCGAAAACTACCCGTTTATCGAAGGCGGCTCGCGCGACAAGTATGCCAGATTGCAACCCCCCACACCTTGCCTCTTACCACTCTCTCTGACTGCCCATCGCAATAGGCCGCAGGACATCATTGTATTTTTTATCGGAGGAACAACATACGCCGAAGCTCGCGAAATCCAGCGTCTTAACAGCGCGACACCCGGCGTTCGCATCGTGCTGGGAGGCACAACCATCCATAACTCGACCAGGTTCGTAACTCTTCTCGTCTCCATGTCCACTGTCGGCTTGGTTTACCCTTCAAATTCTAACAATTTTTTTCCGGGGGTTTGGGACATAAGCTTCTTACGCGAGGCCCAGGATTCCGTTTCGCGCTGGGTTTCGAAGGAAAGCGCAGGATCACCTGGCGTCGCGCGTGTTAAGACGACGAGGTTAGCGTGAGGAGGATCCGTTAATGGCCACAAATGCTAGGGGTAAGGGAGAATAGGGCAGGAGAGACGTATTTGGGGCAAGTAGGCTGCCTTTCTGGCCTTCTCACCCGTGACCCTCCAGATGATCGGGAGAGTACGACTTCACCATCTTTGTTACTCAGTTTCATGTGGCTCATTGATATCAAGGCTATTAAGTGTGGTGTGCTCATTTTGAGTGTGTTCCGCGTTTCGTGTTGAAAATGTATTATAATAAACAGCGATGCAGGGAAAAGGTGTGGGAAGCAAACAGAGGGGGCAACATGAGAAAGAACAGAAAAGTCAACGCAGAAACATCCGGGCAATACCAGCAGCCCAATGCGAACTCATGGAAGTTGAGCAAGTTATCGGGGCGGAACAGACCGCCCAGCGGGTGTAGGAGGGTTGGGGAAAGGGACTACGTGGAGCATAGCAAGGTACCAAAGTGGAAGCGAACAAGGTGAATACTCTTGAGCGTTACCGAATGCTGAGAAGCTTGATAGCTTGACGGATTGAATCGGCTGACTTTGATTTCGGATCCTTTAACACGGACAGGTTTCGGCAGTCAGTTCTACACACCCCTCCGCCTCTCTTGCAGTATTGCAGTATTGCAGCCTTCTCGCACCTCTTTAACAAGCCCCTCAAGAATGCCCCGAGCACGTCGAACACGGTCGGTGTCCGTCGCCCGAGCCTCGTTCGTTTCCGCCGCTGCGTCTTTCAAGGCGTCCAGGTTGCGCTGTAAGGCTGCTAGGCGCGCATTGGCGAGGGCCAGGTCGCGGACGTCCTTGGACTGTGCGGCCTCGAGGGCAAGCCGATAGTCGTCCTGCAGAACAGCGTGGGAAGCCGCGAGGGCCTCGTGGTCGCGCCGGAGGGCGTCTAGGCTGGCCTGCAGGGCGGTGGCGCTGGCCCGCGAGGCCTCAAGCTGCGCGACGAGGCCGCGCGGAGGTTCCGGAGCGCTGGGGTGGCGTGATGATGGTGCTGGCGACTCGGCGGCTGCGGGGATGGCGGGGGTGCTAACGGTAGCCGGCGACCAGCTGGACTTGTGGTTCAGCCGGGTCGGTGGGTCGAGGAAGGACGGCGGACTTGGCGGCGGTAGCCGGGACCGGCCGTCAAGCTTCGGTGGCGAGGCCTGCAGCGATGCCCTCTTTACGACAACGGGGTCGACCAGCGGCCGCGAGGACGGGGGTGGTGGCGTGCGGGTGGGAGGGCGAGAAACCTTTGCCGGCTCTGCACGAGCAATGGGCATACCAGATACCGAGATTGGCCGCCGCGGCCGAGGGATTGCTGCTGAGGGTGCTGAGGTGGGCGAAGAGCCGATTGTAGCGGAGGTCGCCAGCGAACCGGACTGCCGAGGGGGTTTTTGAGCAAGAAGCGGCGATGCAGAGGAAGCTGCTGAAGCAGCGATGGCGGTGTCTGCCAGGGCGCAGAGGCCGGCGACGAAGGAGCGCTTCCAGACCGGGTCCGACCAGTCTGGCACATCGGTGGCTTCGAAGTGGAAGCCGAGACGGAGACCCGAGAGGTCGGTCAGCGCCTGTTGGAAGAAGGCCTCAGAAAAGGCGGCTTCGCGGAAGGAACGCTCGCGATCAGGCAGGTTCTGTCGAATTTCGGCTTTCTGAGTTGGGGGTGGGGGTGGGAATATTGAGTTAGGGGTCAAGTAGGAGAACAGCAGCATCACCACATATGAACGGTAGAGAAGACACGACACCTTTTCCGCCCGCCGTGTCTCGAGAAGGCCAATAACCCGATCACCTGCGCCGGCCTTATCCAGCAGAGCAGCGAGGATCCTCTGGCGGCCACGGTCCACGGCTGGCCCAGACCCAGCGACAATATCGAGCAAGTCTTCGTCCGAGATGGACTCGAAGCCTTCGATCTGGCGCAGTTTCAGTCCCAGCTTGAAGACCGACATATTCGGAGCCTGCGTGATCCTCTCGATGGGACGGGTGCTGGCTTCGAACGAAAGACGATTGCCGTAAAGGCGTCAAGTGGTGAGGATAGAGGGGCCGGACACTCAATTGGTCCAAGTTTGAGGCAACCGTCCCAAGTCAAAGTGTATCAGGATTCTGGGAATCTTGAATTTCAATTTGAGACGGTACAATTCGTCAATGTCGCTGGCTACTTCCTTCCCAATACAATAAATGAATTGGTCACGGTGGCAAATATCAAGGGCCGTGTTGTGTTCAATAGAAAGCGGTCAGGTATAAAGAGTCAAGTCCACACTGTCTGGGAAAAAAAGCCAGGCTCACTTCATAAGCGAGAGTGATAGACATTGTGCGACCACGATAATGAGAATTAGAAATAGTGAAGTGCGGTCGGAGAAGGATCAGGGTAGGTCTGACAGAGGACAGAGAGGTCAAACCGTGGCAGTCTCACTGGAGTAGAGCTTTCGGATGCGCTTATGACTGATTCGCAAGACCATCATGAGTGAAGCTAGTTTAGGTACGCCTACAACAAAATGAAGCACTGGGCATGGAACTCCACCAAAATGCCAAACACACCCAAGTAAATAAACTGGGCTAACTTGACCAAACCTATGTGCTTCTTTAGATGATATACCTCGTTCGGCAGCATTCCTCCGAGCTCTGATGTTGTCGAAACGGTTTTCCATTTGGCGGAGCCATCCATGCTTTATTAAATTTGGTAATATTCTTGGGTTGAACAACGGCCAGTCGGGGTCGGAGGTGTGGGGCTTACGTGGTGGAACCAAATGGACATATCGATAGTTGCTATTGCGTGTGCCATCCTCACCACAGAGACCCCTTCCCCCCTCTCCCATCGCATCAGATTGGCTTGATCTGATTGAAAGAACACAAAGTCAGCAAGGAAGTGCAAGGCGGCCGCGGCTGGGCGGATAAAAGGAAAGGCCCCAAGGAGGGGGGGGGGGCCGAGAGCAAACCTTGAAGTGCAGGCTAATGAGCGAGAAGACGAGACACTTCAGGTCCTGGACGAGGTAGTAGAATGCGCGGAGGCCCTCCGGGTCCTTTGAGCCTTGCACGTCGACGAGCGACCCGATTTTGGCGGTCTTGAGCGCCATAAAAGGTATGTAAGTGAGAACCGGAAAACAGAACGACGCATGTTGATCGTGCGCGCGACGTCAAAAACCGACCAGGGGCGACGGTACAGAGGCCAGGAATAAGAAAGAACAAAGGGACATGTGGGGTGGGCATAGGGATTCCTTCAAAGTGAAATTACTCACCGTGAAAGAGATGTGCTCATTCCCCAGGACGATCTCCAGCTCCTGTCGGCCGACACGGTCAGGTTGCGGCCACAGGTTGTCGTCTTCCCTAATATCGTTTCCGTCCCGCAAAAATGGACCCAACAGGGCAGAAAATGTTAGAAAAGGATATTTTTATCTGACTCCGACAGCTGACAGAGAGCAGAGCTGTTTGGGAAATGCTGGGCCGTGAACGAGTGAAAAAACAACCGGATTGCGCACGCACTTCATAATCTCACTCGTCTCGATGATGCGCCGGAGCTCCTTCGTGAGCGCAGGCGATAGATACACTGTACAAGCAAAAGGGGTAAAAATCGGCATAAGGAAGGGGACAAGTTGAATGGCGCTAATATGAGCGGCCACGCGCCTTCCTTCCGAATCATGGTATCGTTCTTGTAGTTAGAGTTGTTGGCGTAGCGCAGCTTGCCATCGGGGCGGAACTCAAACTCGAGGAATTCGTGGCCGAACTTGCCCATGTGGCCAACACTTTGAAAAAAAAAGGGTATCAGCATGCAAAGGGAAGAAGTGGATGCCGGGGAAGGAAATAAAAGTACAAGAACAACAGTATAGACTGAAAGTCTGAAAATAATTCTTATGCGAGAGAGAGAGAAAGGCTGGGGAATAGCTTCACTGGCAGGCGAAGGGAGACTGCGGCACAGTTGCGTATGAGGGGGGACTGGCATTTTCCAGGTGATCGCCACGTAGCTGAAGAGCTCGAAGTACATCAGCAACATCAAATACATCATCGGCATGAAAATGGAGATGCAGGGCAACTGGCTGGGAGGGCTTGGGCGTAAGGGAAGGTGGTAGAATATTGGTAGACCAGGCAGCAGTTGTGGAGCAGTGAACAGCGAGCTGAGCCGCCCTCCGCTCGGAGGACCGCGTTGAATGGAACAAAGCAAGTTCTAACCGAGAACAAAGTCCTGCCCTCGCGCGCATGCGCACCCCCTTCCCCCTCAGCCCCTCAGCCGCGCACGCACAAACAACACACGTACTAGTAACGGACGTAAAAGTCGGAGGGGTTGACCATCGTGTTGTGGGGCTGACAAGGACAAGGGCTGTCCACAAGTCAGTTCGACACCATCACCCGGCAATCCACCAGGGAGTCAATGGGTAAGGCAACGACATGGTCGCCACCTGGCAGTACCTCACCGAGCTGCCCGTCCTCCTCCTCCTCGCCCTCTTCCTCGCCCTCCTCTCCATCATAGTCCTCCCCTTCCATCTCTTCCTCCTCCTCAATCACTTCGCCGTCCTCGCCCGCCCGCCGCGGCTGCAGGCGGAACCTGTGGCTGACGACACCACCAAACACGGCGTCCGGGTGCGGGCGGACGCGGCGCGCGGCCGCGAAGGATGCCGGCAGCCGCAGTGTGAGGGACCGTGCCCGCGCGTCCACCGCCACCACCACCGCCTCCTTGAACGCCGTGAGCTCAGGCGTGTACGACGTCGACAGTTCCAGGAGCTGACGGATGTCGGGGAGGTGTGAAGGGAGGGAGGTCGGTGGGCAAGGAAGGGGAGCGGAGTAAGTAAGTATGGGAGTATCATCAGCGGGCATGGAAGAGGTTTTCGGCTCATAGGCAAAATGAGGCGAAGGCTATATGACGCCAAAGGCGTCATCCCCGATAAGACCCACCCTGAATGCCAAGCGGTCCCCGACAACAGGTAGCCCGACAAGTTTCGGCATTGACGCATAGTCTGCGGTGGCTTCCGAACCGGGTGCCTTTGCCACACCCATAGCAGAGTCCGCGCCGTCCGGGCCGGCAGGCGGGGTGGCATCAACCTCGTCTTCCTCGTCGTCGCCCAGCTCGTGATGTGCACTGCCTCGCGACCGGATGCTCCGGCTGCGACGCCGGCTGCTGCGGCTGCGGCTGCGGCCGTTGCGGTTCTGCGACGGCGTCGTCGTTGGAGCATAGTCGTCGTACAGGTGGACTGACGAGAACACGGCGCGCGGCGGCGGGAGCTGAGACGGCGACTGCTGCGGCGCTATGTTGGTCACGGATGCCGACGGACGACCAGCCGAAACGGCCACAGCGGTAGCAGTTAGTGTGCCCGGGTTTGGCAGTGCGTCTGGCACAAGCAGCTTCCTAGGATCCGTGGAAAGGCCAACGACTTTGTCACCAGAGCCGCCGCCCTCCTCATCCTCGCCATCGTTCTCATCATCGTTGA
>JADGKE010000129.1:0-11431 GCA_026954515.1 Cladochytrium tenue
CTCCCCGCCCTTGTTGGTGCCCCCCTTAGTGCCTCCCTTAGTGCCTCCCTTAGTGCCTCCCCCGTCGACTTCCCAAGGTGGGTGGGTGGGTCGTTCCGTCTCAACCCCATAGGCCTGTCAGCAGCCCCCGCTCTTCCAGGGCCAGCAACCGACGCAAGAAGAGTAGCTGCCACCCCGCCACCGTTGCCGGCCCCTTCACTTTGCACCCCGGAAGCCGTATCTGTCACCACGGTACGAAGCGAGCTGATCACCACACGCGCCGCCTCGCAAATGCGCTCCGCTACCGTTGCCACGCGACGCGCCCGCAGGCCTGCGGCCGCCTCCGCCAGCTGGCTCACCCGCCTGCTCCCGGCCCTCCTCGGCCTCGCCACCATGGCCGTCCTCGGCTCGTGGCTCCTGGTCGCCGACCGCACCGGCTCGCTCATCTTCGTGTCGCTCGGCGCCGTCTTCGCCGCCGCCGTCTTTGGCGCCGCGGCCGCCCCGCGCTCCTCGGTCCGGCGCTCGGGCAAGAGCGCGACACTCACGCTGTCGATGGCCGCCACCGCGTCGTCGTCTCCGTCGGCCGTCGGCGGTTCATCTTCTTCCGAGGCGGACGGCGGCGGCAGCGGCGGCGGCGGCGAGTTCCTCCGCGACGACCTGGATGCTGGGGGCGACGGTGCCGGCGACGATGAGGATGCGCTGTACAACTTCTACCCCAGTCATCGCGCCGAGTGCGACCCGGCGGAGCGTGATGCGATAGTCGAAAAGGGTCTGGACTACTTCAAGTATGACAGCGTAGCTATTATTCTGGCGTTTTGTTAATGTATGGGCGTTTCTGCAGTGTATTTATTGCTCCAGCGTCCGGGCCAAGAGGGTTTTGTACCTGCGGGTTTGACCTCCAGTTTGTGGAAATGCATCGGCAGGGTTACATCAAGGGGGCCAAGTGGCTTGTGGTGAGTGAGAATGATCGCATCGCTTCTCGGTCCTTACGCGAATGTTTAAGGGTGCTTCGACTGGCGCCCTCCGGTCAGCCGCCATTCTGGCAAGCCTCGTGACAGGCGAAGACTGCACGACCTCACTAAAGGAGCACTTCTGCGAAATGACCTATCATGTCGGGGATACGTCGGCCATCCTGCGTCCACAGATGGAGGCCTTGTACAGGCTGGTTGTACCAGAGTCCCACTTAGACCGCATCCTCTCGCATCCCGACCTACATCTTGCTGTCCTGGCCGCGCGGGTAAGGCCTGAGTTCCGCGGCGGCGGGCTCATCGCTTCAACGCTGTACTATGGTCTCGCCCTTCCGTTTCGGGCAGACGCCTTGAGGCACATCATCACTCGTGTTTGCTTTTACACGGGGCCTGAGCCGCCGCGCTTTCTGGAGGACGGCTTCGGCGGTAAAGACGCCATCGAGTTTGTCCGCTTAACGAGAGAGAACATATACCAGGTTCTACACGCCACCACTGGCGTGCCGTACGTCCAGGCGAGCATCAGCACGCGCTTCACTTCTTTCCCGATCAGGATTCTGTCATATCCTTACTAATGCCTCCAACCCTTTCCCCCTCCTCCCGTGCACCGCTCCACAGGAGCCTTGCCGGTACGTCGCCGGCGCGGGCGATGGCCTGTTTCTCGACGGCGCCCTGACCGATTTCTCGCTCAACGTCTGGATCCCGGACTCGGCCGGTGTCCGCGCGCTCCTCCTCAGCGACTCGGCCGAACGCCCGCTGCTGCGTCCTACCGCCCTCGAGACGTACGCCCCCTGGCGCAGCCCTCCACCCAGCTTTTTCCGCAACGTCTCGGTCGTCGGACCGGCGCCCGCCCTCGCCGCCGCTCTGCCCGACCGCCGACTGCCGCACCTGACCGACTGGTTCCGCCCGGCCTACGTGTACAGCCCGCCGGCCCGCATGCGCAACTGGCGCGCCTGCTTCGACCTGGCTGCAGCGGCCTGGCCCGCCGACGGCGCCGCCATGCTCGAGCTCGAGGCTGCCGACGCGTTTTCGTTGGGCGAGGACTGACGGAGGAGGGTCGCTCATGTATCAACGCTCTGTTATCAACCGCCCTAAACAACCCCCGTCTGCCTACATTGAACATCCTTGTTTTTCACTGCGAGACATTTCCATCTGTGATAGAATGTCCATCTGTCATTACTCCTCGTCCCCTCGCGTTTCTCCCTTTTTGCTCCTCTTCTATATGCTGTTTCCTTCATAGGAGAAATATGCTTGCCTAGGACGGATAGCACTCTCAGATGCAGATACAAAGGAAGCATAGGCAACAGCAATACGTAGGTTGCGAAGAATTACCAAAAGGCAGAGAAGTACAAGGCAAGTTTTCAGACCGGGCAGAGGCGACAGAAGGGCTATCAGAAATGTATACAGTGGTGCAGGATGAGACCAATAGAACCTCTAACCATACAGTCTCACTGTCAATGCATGACCTCACTTGCCTCGCCGTGCCTAGCTGATGAAACGCGAGACGCTAGTCAAAAACATGGTTTATTTTAACTGCTCGCGCAGCAGGTCGCTGATTCTAGTGACGCTCATCAACGAGAGGGTCCTGCCTCTGCGTTGCCACGCACAGTCGGCGCACCAAATCGAGCCGAATGGGTCCTTCAGATAAAATAGCCCAAACTTGACTTAGACGCTTCTCCCGGAGTTTCCAAAACTTGCCAAAATCCGGATTTATTCTCTCCATCCACCTGCTTCGCGTCTTTGTGTGCAGATTTGTTATGTCGACCTGTATTTGCTCTTGATGCCGACGCGTTAGTGCAGTACCAGGACTCGGACGTCAAGATCGAGTCCCCATTGCGCTCAACTGGATGTTTGACCGACGTCACGTCAATGCATAGGTCGGATAGGTTATAAAAAATGGCGCCCGAGTCCAACTTTTGCGGGGGTTAAAGGATTCTTGCACGTGACTGAACCTATATAAGCTGGTTGTGGCACTGTTACTTGTCATACACATTTATTGCGTACTTGTCTCAATACGGAGCTTAACTTTCGGCATGTCAGTGTTTAGTGCGGCTTGTGTCTGGTTATGGATGGAGTGGCGGTTTACAGGGTTGTGGCTGCGATTCCAATCAAGTAGCTGGAATGCGTGGGGTGTAATGGGATAGGAAAGGATGGGATGGGATGGGATGGGATGGGATTGAATGGGATGTGTGGAATGGTGACCATGCAGATTTGGTGATGGCCAGTACATACTAACATGGTTAACCCCAGTGAGGACGTCTGTCGATCGATCACCCATTCATAATGTCGACAGAAGGAGATGCCGTTGAGATCGAGGAGGTCGTTGAGGTCGCTGCCGAGGCCCCTCGCGGCCAGATGACGGTGGAGGAGGCCCTGCAGGAGGTCCTCAAGAAGGCTCTCATCCACGACGGCCTCGCCCGCGGCCTCCGCGAGTCGGTCAAGGCTCTTGACAGGTGTGCATTTCTGACTGAATGCTGATTGTCCTTTTGCGTGGCGGCTTTGCGTTTGGGAAGGGGGAGCACCCATCGACTGTGATTATATCATGCATTTTATTCATGTGTTTCAAGACGGAACTGACTCTTAGTGGAGAGAATCGCACAAATGAGTGGATGGAATATCATCTCTTCTCCGTCATGCGCTACATCCAATTATCCCTTTACTAATTTTTCTTATGTCGTTTGCAGGCGTCAGGCCCACCTTTGCGTCTACGTGGAGACCTGCACCGAGAAGGAGTACGTCAAGCTCGTCGAGGCGCTCTGTGCCGAGCACAGCATCAACGTGATCCGCGTGTCGGACGCTAAGAAGCTCGGCGAGTGGGTCGGCCTCTGCAAGATCGACGCCGCTGGCGAGGCCCGCAAGGTCGTCGGCTGCTCTTGCGTCGTCGTGAAGGACTTTGGCGAGGACTCGGAGGCCAGGAACATTCTGCTTGCGTACGTATATTGGAGATTCAATTCTTACAGGTTTACTAATTTGCATTCGCAACAGTTCGTTCCAGTCTCGTTAAGTTTCTCCACTGCCTTCTTGAGCTTTGATGGGTTGTCCTGAAGGTAAGCGAGTGGTCCCTGGTGGTTGATTGCCTCCTCCTGGCGTGTTTTTTTTTATTGGGAGGTGGTTTGGGCGACGATGACAGCATTCAAGCTCCCTCTTCTGAATTTGAGAGTGAGGAAACCACAAATCCGGAAAATTTAACGTCTGAGCCCTAAGCCATTCTTGTCCGCCCCTTACGGACCGCACTTTTGCCTCGTCTCTAACGTTAACCTCTCTCTGTTTCCTTGTCTGTCTGTCTGTCTGTCTGTCTGTCTGTCTGGGTGCTTTGTTGGCTGGAATAGATTGATGAGTGCTGTGTGGCTTGAAAGAAAAGTTTTATTCATTCATTATCTTGATTGTTTGGTAGTGGGCCCAATCTCCGCCCCCAGCCCACACTGCGCCAACAGCCCAGAAATTGTCAGGTACGGCTGTATTATTTAAGCCTCACCGATGCCCTGTCCCCACCTTCATCCCGCGCCTCACCCAGCCGACCTCATTGCCTCCACATCCAAGTCCGACCTCATTGAAGACCTTGCCCTCCCTTCCAATAATGAAGACTGCCCTTATTCTCCTCGGTGAGTGTTCCATTCCGTTATCGTGGCACATCTGACTGCTATCCACAGCTACGGCGACCTTAGCTCAAGCCGCCCCTCTGGCTAAGGTTCGTCGCGATGTAACCGTCCCGGAAGTATCTGCCACTTGCGGGACGTGTAGCGTCGATCCGACATACGATGCCTGCGACCCTACCACGTCGTGCATCTTCACATTCGGCTTCGACTACCAGTGCGCCTGCCGCGCTGGCTTCAAGTCCAACTCCACCGCTGACAGCTACAGCCCCGCCACAAGCTGGCGCATTAACGGCACCCTCCTCGGCTTCGCAAACCTCGTCTTTGTCGCCCCAGGAACTGCCTGTGACACGACCTGCGACAGCACAGCCGGCCCGGACATTTGCTCCGAGGTGCCCCTCGCCGACTGCATTGCCGCAAATGACTCGACCGTCACCTCGCCCGTCTCCCTCGCTGCCCGCGATGTCCTCCCCACCACCACGCTCCTCCCGGTCCCCGTTGCAGACTCGACGACCTCCGACGAGGCCACCTCTCCAGTCCCGTCAAGCAGCCCCGACGCTACCGGCACTTGCACCACGTGCGCCCCGGATCCCCTTCACAACTTCTGCGACGCATCTACGTCTTGCATCGGCACCCAGGGTTTTGGCACGCAGTGCGCCTGCCGCGCCGGCTTCAAGACCAACTCGACCGATGGCCAATGGCGCCTCGACGGCTGGGCCGGATACCCGGGCCTCGTCTTCGTCGCCCCCGGTGCCGAGTGCAACACGCCGTGCGATGCCCCTGACGCTGCCACTGGCGGCATCTTCTGTTCTGAGGTCCCCGTCGACTCTTTTTGTCCGGTCGAGTACACTGCCACGGAAACCGCTTCTGCGTCGGCTGCCCCAACGCTTTACCGCCGCCAGTTACCCGACGTACCCGCTGCCGTTACCGACACCGTGCCGACGTCATCATCCGCGCCTTCGTCCTCTGCGGATGCGGCCGCTCCGTCTTCCTCGGACGCCGCCGTGTCTTCGCCTGCTGCGTCCTCCGACGCCACTCTGACCGTCTTCGAGACGACCGATGCGCCGCAGCCCTCTGCGTCGTCGTCGTTCAACTCGTCGTGGTCCGCCTCGCTCAACTTCTCGGCCTCTGCAAATGCCTCGGGCGCTGTGTCCACGTCGATTTCCGTTGAGGTCGTCACTGTGACCGTTACCCTCAACGCCACGACCCCCTCCGCGACTGACACCGCGACTGACGCCGCGAATGCCACCGAGACTGTCACCGAGACCGACACGGAGACTGTCACCGAGTCCGCCACCGAGTCCGAGACAGACACCGAGTCGTCGTCGGACGTTCCGTCGTCGACGGAGTCGGGTACGGACGGTGCGCCCATCTCTGTCATCACCGCGGCGGCAGAGGATGCCACCGAGTCCGAGTCCGCCTCCCCGTCAGCCTCCCCATCCGGCTTCTCCAACTCGCTGAATGCAACCGAGACGGTTACCGGAACTGTCGTGCCATTCGCAAGCCAGACGGCTGTTGAGACGACGGCCGCCTGGACATCCGTCTTCTAAACAGAATTTGTACCTTTCCATTTCCACCAGATTGATTCTTCAATCCGTCACCATAATCGTTTAGGCCTATTTTATATTTTAGTTCATCACACCATCGTCAATAAGGCGTCACACAAATATATTTTTTAACTACGACACAAAGCTCGTACTTCAGTGTCAAAAGCTGCCTGTCCTGAGACGCAGAGGGGTGCGTCAAAATTGCGACATGGATTGAAAATAGTTAAACACAAGCTGATTTATGAAGAATACTACTATTTAGAGAATCAATTGCTGAATCAGGAACTGTTTCTCAAATGTAAAAAGGTTTTGGTTGTGTGGCGTGTAAAAAACTGTAAATTCCGATATTTGTATCGCAATATTGGGAGACATTGTAGGTGAAAAATGGTGCTCTCAGTCCGGGAATCGAACCCGGGTCTCCTCCGTGACAGGGAGGGATACTGAACCACTATACTAACTGAGATGTGAAAGGCGGTCTCTATTGTTGTATATAATAGTATTAAAAACACATCGGCAGCACCTACAATATGTCGTTCTTAACGCAACGTTGGGTGTGCTGTATCAACTAAGACGAACCAGTCGAAAAAGAAGAATCAAAAACGGAAACTTGGACGTATTATGAGACAACACCCATGAAGGACGGCAGAGAGGGGAGAAAGGGGGGAGGACGGTGTGTACACCGGAGCATGCTCGAAAAAGAGCTGAAGACGAAAAAAGAAAAAATATTAAAAAAGGGAAAGGCAGATGGGGCCGTCGCTGCGGTCGATTTTCGAAACATTTCCGTCAGGTCAGACAAGGGTGGTTCGACAGGTTCAAGGCAGGCGAAGAATCCTCCCCTCCCGCCCCCAAAGCCTGCCGCAACTTGGTGGTGCTGTTGTACGAAATGGGGTGTCTGAGTACGCGCGGGCCTCCGCAGCCGTCACGGCAGCGGGCCCATCAGCCACGGCCGCACCGCGCGGCCGGCGCGCCTCAGTCGCTGCTCCCGATGCCTCGCCTCGCGCAGCTCGCCCCGCAGCCTGTCCCGCTCCGCCGCCGCGCGCGCCTCGAGTCCCCGCACACGCTCCTCCAGCCGCTCCGCCCAGTCCGGTGGTGGGACGGCCGCGGCGACGCCGTCCGTTTTGTCTTGGGCCGTATCCGCCGCCGCCGCTGCCTCTGCCGCAGCAGGCACTTCGCCACCGGTATCCTGGACGGTATCCGACCGATCCGGGTCTCGGGCATCGGCCGAGGCGCCGCGCCCGGTCGACGACGCCCGCAGAGCCTCCTCAATGCGAAGCCACCGCAGGTCCTGCTCGCGCTGCTGGTGGCCCATGGCGGCGGCAACGGCCGCAGCAGCAGCGGCCGCGGCAGCGGCAGCAACGGCCGCACCGAACTCGTCGCGGAACGCGCGTGCCTCCTCTTGCGCCGCCACCACCACCTCAGACGGAGTCGAGCCCTGCGGGCCGTGAGGAGGCAGGTGCGAGTGTCCGTGGCGCTCCCTGCTGGCGTTAGCGGCGTGCGACTCCATGCGGCGCAACTCGGCGTCGTTCGCTGCCAGAATAGCTTCACCGGCCGAGAGGGTCGAGAGCAGTTTCCTCTCGAGTTCCGCGGCAGCCTGCGCGGCACGGGCAACCTCCGACGCGGCAGTGGACTGAGAGGAAGCCGTCGAGGAACCCGACAGGCGGTTCAGTGCCCGATTATCTACCTCGTCGTCAAAGTATCCGTCGCTGGAGGGCTCGGCGTAATATCGGTTCCTGGCTGTGCTGCTGCTCCCGTCCACGCGGTCATGAACCAGAGTAGATGGGGTCGAGGCAGCAGTAGACGAATCCCCGAGGCTGAATGGAACAGGAGAAGCAAGCCCACTGGAGTTTAAGTTCGGATTTCGCCGCCTCTGTGTGAATTCTTTGGTGTCTGATTTTGTCTTCAGCTTTGTCACCGGCTGGGTAGGAGGAACCCTGGTGCCGAACGCTATGACACCTTCTACGGTAGCTTGGTTGGCCTATTATAAATAAGCATGCAACCACAATTCAAATTGCACCAACCTTGCCTCTAATCGATGAGGCTCCTTGAATAGGCACATTTGACTCATCTTCCAGTAGGGGAGGCAGCTGTGCCGCCATTCGTTGCCAATCAGAAGACAACGGCCTGCTTCGAACTCCACTTGTAGAGGGTGATTTGCCAGCCCTAGAAGATCCCAGTTCGTTTTCGTCCTCCTCATCTTCTTTCAGAGAGTCGGGCCATCCCTGCCGCGAAGACGGCTGTGCCTTAGAAAGGCTAGTTCCTGGACGACTCGCACGCGACATTGATGACGCGCAGCGTGATGGGAAAGAATCTCTCGCATCGAGGTACACCGACATCTCGCCGTCGTCACCTTCGAAGCTGCTTTTGCGACCTTCTTGTAGAGTTTGATCCTCAGCCGACTGCCGGCGTTTCGTCGATGACGCAGGGCGAGACTTTGGCGGTGACGTAGCTGCTTTTTTACCTTTCCGGTCTTCTCGGCCCGACCGGTGCAGGTCATGCAACCACTGGGCTGTTTTGGACACAGCCAGCCTTCGGGACTCATCAAGTCTGACCGAAGCAGAGGCAGGTGGGACTTCTCTTTGACCTCCACGTGCTAAGGCAGGCTCTTTACCTGTCCTAGTACGCCTGGATTCAGGCTTGACATTTTCTCTAGCTGAAGGCGTGTTCGACCGTCTGGTAGCTGCCGACGGCTGGGCGCGATCTTCTCTTGGAGTTGAGCTCGGTGGCGGTCGTGGGTGAAGGTGTCGTGATGGCTGTACATTGGACGAAGAATGTCCCGTGTGGCTGGAATGGTAAGAATGTCCATGCCCATGTGCATGAGTGCTATGGTGTGGTTCTCCTCCGTCCGCATTGCGGGACGACGAATGGTGCTGACCCCGATGTGGTTTGGAGGACCTGCTCTGCTGCCTCTTGCCCGAATTACCACGATGTGCAGCAACATCGGCTCGGGGATCCTCCTGGTCGCTTGTCGAATAATCATCATGAAGGTCTGATTCCGGAGATGGCGAATATGGGGGAGGGGGCGGCCTGTCTTTCGACGAAGATCGCTGGGGGATTATGCTGTCCATCGTCGTGCGTCGCGACCGAGCAAAGTTGCCATCAACGTCATCGATATCACTCTCAGATCCAGTCCAATCATGGCCATCCAAATCGTCAAAAGAAACATCACGAACCTTCCCTGCGGGTGAAGGGTTTGGCGACTGCCCAATGAGAAGATCGTGGAATAACGCTGCTGCTGCAGCAGCGGCAGCTACAGCAGTAGGTCTTGGAGTAGCTTCCGTGTCGGAACGCCTGAACGAACCGGTCGCGGGACTGGCAGTCCTTCCAGGTGTTTTGTGCAAAGGCCGCCTGTCTGACATAATTGTGGGTTGGACTGAGAAATGATCCGGCTTTGGTTGTGGCGAAAGAGATTCACCAAGTGCAGAGGGTGAACGGCTGGAAGTTTGCGGCCTGCCGCCTTTGTGCTTGAAGATCGACTCCGGTGGCTCGGTGTTTAGGCTCGATGCCTTCGTGAAATCATTTCGCCACGGTGGTCTCGAAGTAAAGGATTCCCTAGTTGCGCTGGTGGAACGGCCGTTGGCATGATGCCTATTATGTGGATTCTCGGTGTTGGGCGGTATTTCGTGACGTGCGCGGGTAGATGGCGGTTCCGATTGTTGTCTGGATGTCACAAGGGCGGCTCGTGACGGTCGACCATGTGGGGCAACCTCTTGATGGGTCTCACCGTCTTCATGACTCCGGAATCTTTCTTCTGGTTCGGATTCCAGTGTGAAAGAAAGAAGCGGGGAACGAGATGCAGCTAGAGAGGAGACTGTTGAATGCGGAGAGGCCCATCTCGATGAGCCAGAATCCTCTGTCTCCAGAAGAACATCGTCTCTAGTCTCTGTCGACATCGTAGGTCTTCCACGTGTGATTTGTGCTGCGGCTGGAGCAGATGCAGCAGGGCATGTTCCGGAGCCCACGTTCCTGCGAACGGATTCCTCGAACTCACGCCAAAGCATATCGGCGGACGACGAACCAGAACCTTGGCCACGGATAGAGGCCATCGGCTTGAAGGCCGACGGAGTACCAGCGGGTATCAACGGAGGTGGGGATGGTGAAAAGGATGCGGATGAAGGTGCGGGCACGGGTGACATAGCAGAAGAGAGGGAGCTTGATGAAAAGGGGGGCGAAAGCGGCGGCTCCTCATGGTGAGTGTTGGACGATGATCGCCTTGACGTCGAAGAAGGAGCCGACAGAAACGCTGCGCTAGTAGCAGGCGGAGGAGCAGAGGCTAACGACGACGCTGATGTTGATGCTGCCGCCGCCGCCGCCGTCGCCGCTCTTCCCGGCATGGGCGGTGGCGGCGAGCGGTGCGTGTGTGGGGAGAAAGGTAGAATAGATGCGGCCCCTCACTTTCTGCCACCATGATCTGGAAATTTCGTTAAGAAGCACCGCAGGTGGCGGGGGCAAGGCGAGAGGGGGGGATGTTAGCGCTGTTGATTGCAAAATTCCGCTCCCACCCCCCTCTACTCTATTCGCATCCTCAAATATTCTGCGCTTGCGGCCTACCAACCTCGTGTTTCTTGGATCTGATGCGGAGAAAGGTGAGGTCGTCCTGCGACGCGATGGATGGTAAGGGTCAGAAAAGTGAGTAGGAGATAGGGGGAGGGAGGAAGCAACGGTGCGGGGAGGGAAAGGGCGAGGAGGGTTGTCGCCAGAGGTGCTCATGGGACTCAAAAACGGGGCGCAAGAGAAGTGTCATTACAGGGCGTATTTGGAGGCAAGTGGGAGTCAGGGGTAGAGGGGGTGCTCCTGGATTGGTTGTTTGGTTGTTTGGGGGTGGGGTGAGGGTGCTGGCGTTCGGAAAGCGGGAAAAAAAATAAGCAGACCTCAGGGTCGAGGTCCCTGACGACCCCCTTTGCCTTGGCGGCCAGCTGGGTGACGAGGGAGGAGTACTGCTGGGTCTGGATGTTGTCGAGGGTTGACCGGACCACTGTACCGTCGTGCGTGACGATGACGATGCCTGGCCACGAACAGATCCCCCACAGACCCCCCCAAATTCAAGAAGGGTGAGGGATGATGAGCGAAGGAGGAGGAGGGCGCGAGGCCGGCAGCTTCGGAACTTACCCTGGACCCCCTTGTGGGCCTGGATTCGAGTGAGGGTGGTGTCCATATCGTTCATCTCTGCCAAACTGACAATTTTGTGGCGGTTCGGACACGTCGCGGGGCAAAGTCGTGTTGGAAGAAGAAAGTGGGCCAGAGGAGAGGGAGAAGGGGAGGGAGATGAAGGAATGGGAAAGGGGAAGGGGACAACGGTTAAGGGACTGTGTTTGAATGGGACAAAGGGTTGGGGGCGACGGTATGGGAG
>JADGKE010000130.1:0-11402 GCA_026954515.1 Cladochytrium tenue
TTCGGTTTTGGTACTTGCTCAAAACCCAGTGTGCTCAAAGACAGTTCAATATTGGTATGTACTAAAGCATTATGAGTGTGTGAGGAGATGAGGTCCGGGGGAGAATCACGAAAACCAGAGAAGGTGCAGGGCGTATCGCACTGAGCTTCCCACTTCATTGCTCAATTCACATGTCCCTTTCGGATACTCCCCCCGTGGGTTACTGCCTTGAGTCTCGGGGTGTAATTTGGATTAAGCATAGATCTGGCCCTTTGCAGCCAGAAAGTCCATGGCGGCGTCAAAACAATCGTGGCGAATGATGTTGTTAGTAAACAGGCTCAGCCCGAAAGCCCGAGCCGCGAACGAGTACATCCAGAGTATTGTCAGCCCGATCACCGCGGTCATGGGGGAGTACCCGGAGCGCCGGCCGATGAGCTCGGACACGGCGGCGACCTTTGCCACGCGGCCGCTGCGCAGCTCGTGCAAGAACTCGAAGGCCTTACGTGGTGGAAGCCTGGGAAGATAGCGGAAGAAAACGGCCAGGGTAAGCGCGTCCTCGAGCGACAAGCCAGCGCCCTGGCCGGCGAACGGAAGAACGCCGTGGGCGGCGTCGCCGATGAGGACGCAGTTGTTGCTGTGCCAGGTCGGCAAGGGGGCCAAGGACGTGAAGTTGACGCGGACGACGCGGGTGGTGCTCCAGACGAGGTCGAGAAAGGTGCCGGGGAGGTTCCAGCGCTCGGCGATGGCGAGGATGCGCAGGCGCTCGACGGCAATGTCGCCCGACAGCTCCCAGGACTCGCTGACGTTCGCGTCGGGCCGGCTCTCGAAGATGCCCCAGTGGACCATCTGGTTTCCGGCCGGGAGAACAAAGGCGTAGTTTCCGGACTGCCGGTCGATCATGACCTTGAAGACGGGCGGGAGCGGCATGTCGTTTATCGGCGACACTGCAAAGTAGCCGCTGTAGCGCGACCTCATTGGTTTCACGCTGGGAAAGAGTATAGAGCGCACGGTCGAGTGGATGCCGTCGGCGCCGACCAGGATGTCACCGTGTGCGGTAGTCCGGTCTTCAAAGAAAGCAGTGACACCGAGACTGCCGTCCGTGGGCTGCTCGATCCACACCAGCCTCCGGTTGACCTTTGTGTAAACACCGTGGCTATTGAGAGCCTTGTTGATGATTCGTGCCAGGGTACTGCGCAGGATGGCGGTGGTGAAAAACTCATCTCCGTCGTGGTAAGGGTACATGGCGAATTTCCGGCCGTCCATGTGGGCGACCTCGAGACGGAAGATGCGGGTTCCGGCTGCCATGACCTCATCGAGGATGCCAAGGTACTTGAGGACGCGCAGGACGTTCTCGTTTAGCATAATGGCGCCGCCAATGTCCGCGGGCACCCAGCTGGCGCCGGGTGCGAGGGCCGGCGGGACGACGCGATCGAATAACTCGACATCGTGGCCGGCCCTCGTGAGGGCGAGCGCCAGAGCTGGGCCAGCGATGCCCCCGCCGATGACGAGGACCTTCATCCTTCCTGGCCGACACCGGTGCAGGCAGTTCGTGACGGGAACCTCAACCCGGGGAGCGTGATTCCGGGGTTCGCACCCAGAGCCTGCCTGTCATGTGAGCGGAGACCAAAAAGCGACTCGCAGGTGCGCAGCGCGGCGCAGCCCACCTGGGTGACGCACATTAAATGGTGAGAATAACTTTCATGGCCACAGGCAGTTCCTGAGCGATTCCATGTAAACGACGTAAGCCCCTTGCCCATCTGGTTTGGATCACGCAATATGGATTTTATACCTTACTGTCGTTTTAACTGGAGAAGTTTTCATCTGATAAAGTTACACTGAGCTGTGAGTGGGCAAGTGTCGCCGATATCATGACATGGTGGCTGTGCCGTTTAGGGATTTCATAGCATTACGTCATGGCGGTTGAATCTCGCAAAACGCTTTGTTAGTAAGAAAAAAGGCGGTGCAAGTAAATAGTACGTTTTATACTCAATCATTACAAATCACCATTAGAAGCATGAGGTCGGAATAACAAAATACACCTCACACGGCCCACAAGACTTTTCCCATCACAACTCTTCCCATTCTGAAACATCGTCGTTCTGCTACAGTGCTAGTTCAATTCGTGGGTCGTTTAACTAAGCATAGACTAAACCCTTCGCGGCCAAGAAGTCCATGGCGGCAGCGAAGCAGTCGTATCGAATGATCTCGTTCGAGAACAGGTTCAGGCCAAAAGCACGCGCTGTATATGAGTAGATCCGGAGGATCGTGAGCCCGATCGCGGCCGTCACGGGGGAGTGCCCAGACCGCCTGCCAATGAGCTCAGACATCGCAGCGACCTTTGCAACACGGCCGCTCCGCAGCTCCTGCAGGAACTCGAAGCACCGAGTGGGTTGCTTCGGAATGTGGCGTAGGAGCACTGCCAGCGTCAGCGCGTCCTCCAGTGACATGCCAGCGCCCTGGCTAGCAAACGGGAGGATGCCGTGAGCGGCGTCACCGATGAGGACACAGTTGTTACGATGCCACGACGGCAAGGGGGCCAAGGAAGTGAAGTTGACGCGGATGACACGGGTGGCGTTCCAGACGAGGTCGAGAAAGGATCCAGGGACGTTCCAGCGCTCGACAATGGTGAGGATGCGGCTGCGCTCAACGGCAATGTCGCCCGACAGCTCCCAGGATTCGTTTACGTTCGCTTCAGGTCTGCTCTCAAAGATTCCCCAGTGGACCATCTCGCCGCCGGCAGGAATGGTAAATGCGTAGTTTCCAGTCTGGCCGTCGATCATGACCTTGAACACGGGCGGCAGTGGCATGTCGGGGATCGGCGACATTGCAAAGTAGCCGCCATATCGAGATCTGGTTGGCGTCACGTCGGGGTATAGGATCGAGCGCACGGTCGAGTGGATGCCGTCGGCGCCGACCAGGATGTCACCGTGCGCAGTTGTCCGGTCGTCAAAGAAAGCTGTGACTCCGAGACTGCCATCGGTAGGCTGCTCAATCCACACCAACCTCCGGTTAACCTTCATATAGACGCCTGCTTTGTTGAGCGCCCTATTGAAAATGCGGGCCAGCGCGCTGCGTAGAATAGCGGTACTGACGAATTCGCCCTTGTCGTGGGTGGGGTAAACGGCGAATCTCCGACCGTCCATGTGGGTCACGTCGAGGCGGACGATCTGCGTGCCGGCGGCCATGACCTCCTGCAGCAGTCCCAGGTGCTTGAAAACACGCAGGACGTTCTCGTTTAGGAGGATGGCGCCGCCGATATCAGCTGGCACCCAGCTGGCGCCGGGCGCGAGCACGGGCGGGACGACGCGGTCAAACAGCTCAACGTCGTGGCCGGACCGTTTGAGGGCGAGGGCGAGGGCCGGACCGGCGATGCCCCCGCCGATGACGAGGACCTTCATAAGTGTTGTCGTTTAGATGGAAGAGGCGCTAAGGAAGCAAGCAGCAGCAGCAGAAGTAGAATGCAGGCAGTGCGTGTTCACAAGTCAAGACACGCTGATGTTGATGGGTGCCTGGGCTGGCAGGCAGGCAGTTGCGGGCTGGCTGGTTGAGGAGGGCTCGGACACGACGACGGGCGCAGCCACAATCCCCAATTGTTATGTAGTATGTATGGTGGGTAGGTAGTATGGACTAAGTAATCCCATGGTTGATGTTTCCTTTTTTGTGTTACCAACCTGTCCTTTGTTTGGTTGGTGCTGGTCATGTGAGCGCATGAGCACGCGGCGCCCGCCTTGCAATCCGTCCGAGACGGAGAGACCCAACCCTCGTGACGCTGCCGCCGCCACCCGTGGTGAGCAAGCTCCTATCTTGCTCTCAAGTCCTACATAGGTCCAATGTATGCGCACATGAAAAGCGGTTAGGATTGTTGACGCTTTTATGGCGGCCGGTTCAGGGAAGGGGTCTGTGATTTCATCGGTCGATGCTGAGCACACCAGCAAGAGTATCGTGCATAAAACAGCCTCTAGGCCCGGAGAGGCTCTCGTCGAAGTCAAGTCTTTATGTCTCAAAAAGCAAACCTGAGGTCACAGGTCGGATGGTACTTAAGTATCAAGATGAAAAAATTCACCAAACAAACATATGAGGTCGGGGAAACTTTCCCCAAAAAAAAAATTGAAGGGGGAAAAAGAAGAAGATACGACTTCAGGACGCGACCGGGCCTTTTGAAGCTAAAAACTTCATGGCGGCATTGAGGCTGTCGTAGCGAATAATCTCATTAGAAAACAAGCTCAGCCCGAAAACACGCGCGACGTAGGAGTAGAGCCGGAGGAATCCGAATCCGATGGCTGCCGTAAACGCTGAGGATCCAGAACGCTGACCTAGCGCTTCTGACTGGGCGGCCACCTTCTGGACGCGTGCCGCGCGGATTTCGTGCAGGTATTCGAAGGCCAATCTTGGTTGTCTCGGCAGCCTGTCCAGCAGGACCGAAAGAACCAGCGAGTCCTCGAGCGACATGCCAGCGCCCTGGCTGATGAAGGGCAGCATTCCGTGCGCCGCGTCGCCGATCAGTACGCAGTTCTGCTTGTGCCACTGCGACAAAGGGGCGACC
Organism: Cladochytrium tenue; assembly: GCA_026954515.1. Classification (NCBI taxonomy): domain Eukaryota; kingdom Fungi; phylum Chytridiomycota; class Chytridiomycetes; order Cladochytriales; family Cladochytriaceae; genus Cladochytrium; species Cladochytrium tenue. The sequence goes on from JADGKE010000130.1 coordinate 4,523, forward strand.
GAGGTGAATTTGACGCGGATTACGCGGGTGGCGGATCGCACGAGATCGCGGAAGTCGCTATTTACACCCCACTTTGCTGTGATACCAAGGATGCGGTCGCGCTCGACCATTACATCGCCGGCAACGTCCCAGGAGTCGTTCACGTTTGTCTCGGATCGGCTCTCGAAAATGCCCCAGTGGACCATGGTGTTGCCAGCGGGAAGAACGAACCCGTAGTTGCCGGTTTGGCCGTCGACCATGGTCGTGAACACGGGTGGCAAGGGCTTTGCAGGAATCGGCGACATGGCGAAATATCCGCTGTAGCGGGATTTGTTTGCCAAGATGTCGGGGAACAGGATCGAGCGCACGGTCGAGTTGATGCCGTCTGCGCCGACCAGGATGTCCCCGTACGCCTTGGATCCGTCTTCGAAGAAGGCGGTGACACCGAGACTGCCGTTGCTGGGCTGTTCGATCCACGCCAGCTTTTTGTTGACTTTCATGTACACGCCATAGCTGTTGAGTGCTCTGTTAACGATGCGGGCCAGTGCGCAGCGAAGAATCCCCGTGCTGACGAACTCGCCCTTGTCGTGGGTTGGGTAGACTGCGAAGGCGCGGCCGTCCATGTAGGATATCTCATGTCGGGCTATCTGTGTGCCGGCGGCCAGCGCTTCATTCAGCACCCCCAAGTGCTTGAGGACGCGGAGTACGTTCTCGTTGAGCAGAATGGCGCCCCCGATGTCGGCCGGCACCCAATTGGAACCGGGAGCCCGAGAGGGGGGCACGACGCGGTCGAACAGCTCGACATCGTGGCCCGACCGCTTGAGAGCGAGTGCCAAGGCCGGACCTGCGACGCCTCCGCCAATGATGAGGACTTTCATGAGAGTGGATGTCAACCAGTTGTTCGTTTAGCCTGCCTGTGATGGCGGCTGTGATGGCGGTGTGGTCGCGGATGTGGTCGGGCGCGGTGCGGTGCGACGTTGGAAGGCGCAGAGAGGGTTGTTCGGAGGGAATGCACCTGGCTGGTCATGTGCCTGTCCCAGGTTACACAACTGATGTACCAGAGACCGACTGTGACGTGACACAGCAGCAGCTAGCGTCCGTAAGGGTCTGTTTATTCCCTTCATCGTCCGGTTCACCCCCTGGATGACGCAATTGCACTCAGCCACCACCGTGCAATCTACTGCTTTCCACGCACTGAACCACGAGGGGAAGGAACTACCATGTGAGCTAACGGATGAGGGAAACCAAGAGCTGACGTCACACTATTGCTACCGGTGTTTTGGGCCTTCGCAGGTCGAATGAAAGCTACCCGTTTACCTGCCGTGATCATTGATAACGTCACGCAAATGTGAGACACGGTGCAATTAACCTTAGAAGGGGATATATGTTGAGCGAATTTTTGAGACCCGACGAAAGATCACGGCGGCGTTGAAACTAATCGTCTCGTTGGAAATAAGCCAAGTTTAAATATGTTTGAAATATAGGAACAGAGCAGCAGGAATCCAGATCCTATGCTGCGCGGGGGGATACAAGGGAGGTGACGTGGAGCCGTCTGATGGCCAACATTCGACTCAATCCCAAGGGGCTCCATGACACTGACAGCAGCACATACAGGTTTTGGCAGGCCAATCAACAACCGAGGCAAACAGCGAGTTTGTCAGTCAGCAAGATCGAAAATTCAGTTTTCACAGCTTCATGTTACTTTGCAAACACAAACTATAACTGTTACTATCTTTTCGACACAGTCACAATTCCTTGTATTAAATACAATTTGCAGTGCTCGAGTTGACTATATCTAAACCCACCAACAACCCAATCAAACCGCGTAGCTTTTACGTCCAGGCTGAAAGCATTCACCCCCTGAACCGATGATCCCAGCCTCTGCGCCAACGAAGATGCCAAGAAACGTGGCGGTTGACATGAAAAGCAGTCCCGCGAATAGCAGCGGCCGCCGGTGTTTGCGAATTAGTTTGGTGACCTCGTCTAAGTCCAAGTCGATGAAATAATGCAGAGCAAGGGTTCCAGGAAATTCAAAAACGACGAAAATGGCGGTGCTGATCCCTGCTCGAACAAAGAGAGTTTTCAGGTCGACGACCTGTTCACAAGACGCCCTTGGTGTCATTGTGATGAAGGCTGCTACACAGCCAAGTGAGCAGATTCTGGTCATAAACTCTGCGATCGTATCCACAAAGGCCACGAAAGTCTGCTCCAGGCGAAAGTAAGATATATGGTCCACCAGTTGAGTGTGGAGAGACTGCTTTGATTCATCCACCTCCTTGAAGGGTTTCAACGGTGTGGCACTGAACTTATCGGTGGCATTTTGAACCGGTGGTAAAAGGGAAGGGGGTTTCGATAGAATTTGAGACAGACTATTGGTACCCTTTTGCCGCTTTGTAGGAAAGTCGGGTAACTCTTCCTCAACGGAACGTGATAGGTTGGGATTCGGTTGTGAAATACTTTTTTCAAGCGTTGCGGATATATCGTCAACTCGAACAGCTTGAATAGTTTCGGAACTATCTCCCTGGGCGTCGTCTGAAGCAATGGTACGGAGCACTCTGACCAATTGGCGCCGGTAGAACATTGCAGTCAGGAGCCGCGTCAAGGTTTGCATGACGGTAGCGATGATGTCCGTTATTATAAAGTAGTCCAGTCTGGTTTGACGCCATATGTTAACTCGCCCAGGAAGAAGAAACAGGTATTCGGTCACAAATAGGTGCTCTCCCTGCATATTTGTTAAGTGGCAGAGTACGGCATATCAAAATACCCCACAAGTTTGAAAAGTGTTTTGTTGATTTCATCGTGACTCAGCCGAGCCTCCTCGTCTCCGCGAATCATGTATTTACGTGAAAGGACGAGAGTCACCGCAAGAAGTCCTGGTTGGCACAGTCCGCCGATGACCATACTCGTGAACGGCCGCAAATCTCCATTTTCTGCCGACGCCGATGAACCTCGCTGTGTTAGCAACCAGGCAATGAAAAGGCTAATAGCATTAATAGATTATTAAGAGCCACGTGTTACATGTTACACGATGGACTCACAAAGTCGCGACCAGCAAGCAGAGTCCCACGATTGTGAGAGCAATCGCAGTAACCGCGCTCACAATCCTTGTTTTATTCTGAACTCGCAGATCAATGTACGTGGTGATAGCTGTGCTCGCCCGAAATACAATAGCCATAATGATCATAACTATATAGTCCATCTGCTGGTTGAAAATCCATAAAAAAGCCTCGATCACGCTGGACAGGTTTGCGATAGCGACGCTTGCCAAGGCAAACTTGAGAAATTTGGCGTAGAGCAACGCGCCTTCATGGTGCCTGGTTAGTGAGTTGAGTGTCAGAGGGAAGGGGTATGGATGGAATATAATAATCAGTTGACCACAATGGGCGAGGTCACTGCCCACAATATCTAGCCGATCCGCACTTTGCTTGAGTGTAAACCAACACGGAAAAGACAATCGAGTCCTCGCGGAACGGTAGACCGTCCGTGCTGCTGCTGCTGCTACGAGCGGTGCAGGCAGCGTCAAAGATCAACCGCAGAACCAGTAGACTGACTGTGATGACGGACGCCAAGAAGATCGTCGGCAGAAGGAATAATGCGGCGTTCTGAGAAAGCCTAGGTATGAAGGAAGAGAGGCTTCCGTGTTGTGGAGTCACATAGCGCAGCAATCGTGACTCTGCTTGCTGTGTCGGCAGCGATGGGCTCTGGTCTTGTGGAAGGGTGTCCGGGGTCAATGTTGCCAGTGGGACCAACATGGTTTGTCATTTCGTGTATGATGGTTGGACGAGAGATTATGACTGGTAGGCTCGTCTGTCCAGAGTGAAAAAAAAAAATTGTGTCATACCCGCAAACAAAACATTGTGGTTGGGATTTGGAAGGAGCTGGTTACTCAGCTGTCTGCGGACTTCAAGCTTGGTAAGAAGGCTGCTTCCACTCCATGAAGCAATGAAGCAGGATCTCAAAAGCCCTCCAATCAGCACTATGACTGGGATGGGGAAATCATCAGTATGGGAAACGTTTGGAGGAAGGTGGTAGGAGGAGATAGCGAAAGCAAAGGGAATTCAGAAACTAAGAGATTCATCAAAGTAGGAGGACAATGTTGTGTAGTTTTGGCCCACTTGAAATGCCAGAAAGATAGAAAAGTTTCGGATGTGTCCAATGACTGTTTCAAATAAGCGTTTTATAGAGTGCGCATACAAAGATGAAAAGAGGTAGAGAAGAAGTGACCAGACCACGTAAGACTGTATCTAATCTTTGCCGTTAGCACGGTGTTCATACACACCCATTTCCCCCCCTTACTGTGACGATCAGCTATCTTAACAGTAGTTTAGTCTTTCTACTCCTTATGGGCTATGCCTTTTCTACCTCAGGCTGTGATGATATGTCTAGGTCAACTTTTATGTTGGCAGTAATTCTGACAAGAACGAGCCTAAATGGCCCACATCGCTGAACGCCGTAATCCCAAAACAAATTCTTTTGATATATACATTTGCAGTGCCCGAGTTGGCCATGTCTAAACCCACCAACAACCCAATCAAACCGCGTAGCTTTTACGTCCAGGATGAAAGCACTCGCCCCCTGAACCGATGATCCCAGCCTCTGCGCCAACGAAGATGCCAAGAAACGTGGCGGTTGACATGAAAAGCAGTCCCGCGAATAGCAGGGGCCGCCGGTGTTTGCGTATGAGTTTGGTGACCTCGTCTAAATCGAGGTCGATGAAATAATGCAGAGCGAGGGTTCCGGGACATGCGAAAACGACGAAAATGGCGGTGCTGATCCCTGCTCGAACAAAAAGCGTGTTTAGGTCGACGACCTGTTCACAAGACGCCCTTGGTGTCATGGTGATGAAGGCTGCTACACAGCCAAGTGAGCAGATTCTGGTCATCAACTCTGCGATCGTGTCGACAAAGGCGACAAAAGTCTGCTCCAGGCGAAAGTAAGATATATGGTCCACCAGTTGAGTGTGGAGAGACTGTTTTGATTCATCCACCTCCTTGAAGGGTTTCAACGGTGTGGCACTGAACTTATCGGTGGCATTTTGAACTGGCGGTAACAGGGAAGGGGGTTTCGATAGAAGTTGAGACTGATAAATTCTCCCCTTTTGCCGCTCCGTCGGAAAGTCGGGTAACTCTTCCTCAACGGAACGGGATCGGTTGGGATTCAGTTGTGAAATACTTTTTTCAAGCGCGGTGGATTTATCGTCAACTCGAACAGCTTGAATAGTTTCGGAACTATCTCCCTGGGCGTCATCTGAAGCAATAGTACGGAGCACTCTGACCAATTGGCGCCGGTAGAACATCGCAGTCAGCAGTCGCGTCAAGGTCGGCATGACTGTAGCGATGATGTCCGTTATTATAAAGTAGTCCAGTCTGGGTTGGCGCCATATGTTAACTCTCCCAGGAAGGAGAAACATGTATTCAGTCACAAAAAGGTGCTCGCCCTGCATGTTTGTAAGTGGTAGAGTACGGCATATCAAATACCCCACAAGTCTGAAAAGAGTTTTGTTGATTTCGTCGTGACTCAGCCGAGCCTCCTCGTCTCCACGAATCATGTATTGACGAGAAAGGACGAGAGTCACCGCAAGCATCACTGGTTGGCACAGTCCGCCAACAATCATACTCGTGAACGGCCGCAAATCTCCAGTTTCTGTCGACGTTGTAGATCGCTGTGTCAACAACCAGACAATGAAAAGGCTAACAGTATTAAAAGTGTGTTAAGCGCCGCGTAGAAAACAGCAGACTCACTAAGTCGCGAACAGCAAGCAGAGTGCCACGACTGTGACAACAACTGCAGTAACCGCGCTCACAACCCTTGTTTTATTCTGAGCCCGCATGTCAATGTACGTCGTGATTGCTGTGCTCCCCTGAACTGCTATAGATATGGCGATCACGGCCATATAATCCATCTGGCGGTTGAAGATCCATAAAACAGCCTCGATCACGCTGAACAGGTTCGCGATACCGGCGCTTGCCAAAGCAAACTTTATGATTTTTGCGTAGAGTATCGCGCCTTCGTGATGCCTGGATAGTGAGTTGAGTGTCAGAGGGAAGGGGAATGGATGGTATTTAAAACCGAGTTAACAACGATGGACGAGTCACTGCCCAGAATATATGACCGATCCTAACCTAGCTTGATTGTACACCAATACGGAAAAGACGATCGAGTCCTCGCGGAACGGTAGACCGTCTGTGCTGCTGCTGCTGCGAGCGGTGCAGGCAGCGTCAAAGATCAATCGCAGAACCAGCAGACTGACGGTGATGACGGACGCCAAGAAGGCGGTTGGCGGAAGGGACAATGCGGTCCATTGAAAGAACCTAGCTATGAAGGAAGAGAGGTTTCCGTGTTGTAGAGTCACATTACGCAGCGATTGTGACTCTGTTGGCTGCGTCGTCAATGGTGGGTTCTGGTCTAGCGGAAGAGTGTCCATAGGCAATGTTGTTGCCAGCTTGACCACATGGTTTGTCATTTGGCGTGTGACAATTGGACAACATGCCATCAAGCGAGCAGTGTTTGGCCCAACTTCGCTGATTGGAAAAGAGGAAAAATACAGACCGAGTTCTCGGGATCACACCGAACGTAATGTCAAACAGATGGCAAAAATACTCGCGGATAGGTTGGCTTGGGCCCGAAAATGCCGTCTGATCGGGGATCGATTCGATTGGACTGCCTAATGTTTAATTAAGCAACGAAGCTTTACGCTGTCTCTGGGCTGTAAGTCGAGTTTGAAAATGCGAGTTTTTTTTGGACCCATCAGCTTTGCAAGACACTACCCCGAGGTTGCGCGCGTGAGACAAGCAACATAGACCCACACGCTCACGAAGCCGCCAGGGTACCCCCCGCACCAGACGGCAACGGCGAACTCGGCCGCAGGATCCGGGCTGGCATGGACGTCGGTTGCGTGGAC
>JADGKE010000131.1:0-11375 GCA_026954515.1 Cladochytrium tenue
AGGAGGTTCGGGAGAGGGAAACCGGTCAACTGAAGCAAAGTTAGGGAGGGACGGATACGGCGGAAGAGTGATGAACGGAGAGCAAGGGGCCCTGGGAGCATGGCCGCTGAAACTTGCAACTCATCAACCATTCCTTCGCGAGAGTAAACCTCGCGCTCCTCCACCACCAGAAGCCGCCCCTGCCGCAGGATTCCTAACCAACTCCTCGGTGCCGCCGGCCAGCATTCCGAGCTTGAGCGGGCCAGCCGAGTGCGCCTGCTGCATCAGCGGCACGAGCCGCTTAGCGCCGGCGCGCGGGTCCCAGTCGCGCCCTGCGCCGCCGCCGCCACCGCCGCTGCGGCCACGGCGCTCTAGGGAGCCGAATGCGCCGCCGCCTCCACCGCCAGGGGATGCCGACGATGGCGGCGACTGCAGCGAGGCGGCCGCGGCAGCTTCGGCGGCGGATGGCGGCGCCTGCATGGCGGCGGCGGCGCCGTTCCAGAGCCCGAGGGCCAGCTGGAAGAATGCGTCGTCGGCGTCCGGTGTCCAGACGGGCGGGACGGGGAGGTGGGCGCGGTAGCGCGCGGCGGCTGCAGCGGCTGCGGTAGCGGACGACCCAGCGGCGGAGGATCCTGATGAGACATGCGGCGCGCCGCCGCCGCCGCCGCTGCCTGGAGACCCGTCGCCGACGATCGCGGCGGCCGCAGCAGCCGCTTTCGCCGCCGCCGACGCGGTGCCGGTGAGCGCTGGCAGCGCCTGGTCCGAGTCGTAAGCGGAGTTCGTCGACGGCGCGGCCGCAGCTGCGCCGGCGCCGTTTAGCGAGCGGGCCGGTGACGGCGAGCGGTGGGCGAGGAGGTTCGGAATGGGCACGCGGGGCAGGGAGCCGAACGACGGGGACGCGGCGAGGACGTGCGAGCCACTGGCAGCGACCGGACGCGCAGCGCGGCGGAGGAGTCGAAGAAGAAACGGCGTGTTGCTTGGAAGGAGAAAAGACAACATATCGTCGCGCTCCAACGTCATCAGGAAGGCTGCGAAAAAAAAGGAATCAGATTTTGGGAATCAGATTTTGGGAATCAGCGACTGCAAGGCAGGTAACGAGGGTCCATGACAATTGCCTTGAATCCGTAATGCTTACCTTCGTGCTTCCTGAGCAGCGCCACCCCGATAACACAGAGGATGTTCCAGCCGTATAATGCATAGAGGTCCCAAATCCTGACGAGGACGCGGAACGGCAGGAGAGCATCGAACGTGGCGAGAACGAGCTGGGTCGAGAGTCCTCTAGCAGAGGGCAGAGTACCAAACTCGACTGATGCGGCAAGCAGACGGTCAAGCTCCGACGCAAAGGCGTCCAGCAGCTGGACGCCGGGGCACGGCGTGCAGTTGCAGAAGAGTGCGATGTACCAGTGCGTTGCGTACTGCATCGTCTTGAGATTGACGGCGGCCTGTAATTTGGGGACATCGGGCGGATCCTATGCGTCAGTCTGAAGTGCAATTATTTCAACAGTCACGAGGTACTCACAAACTTGGCGCGGAGACGGGGAGCATACACGCGCATCAACTCGTCATGAAGGAAAAGCAACTCCGGAAGCCCAGGAAACCCAGAGGAGTGCAAGTCGCGAAGGCCAAATCGCGCAGAGATTGACGGAGACGGGTGGTAGAGATGCACTAGGGCAATGTATGCACGCTGCAGGGGTTATTTTTCCGCGGGAGGGGGGTGGGACTTGTACATTAGAATAACATATAAAGACAACGCAGGATATCCAGACTCACCTCTTCCTCCATGTACAACAATAGCATCGCGGCAATCTTTGCCATAGCGGCATTGTAGCCGAAAGCAGGGTCTCGGAGAGCAAACGCGCGCAAGATGCGGGTGACGCCAATTTGACTGCGTATCACCAAAATATCTCGTCAGAAGAGAAGTGCCATAAAGGTTGCTTACCCAGAGCTCTCGGGGGTCATGAACAGGACATGGTTGGAGAGAGCGTTTTGAGCGTCGGCGGCTATCTCCTCGTCGTAGATGCATTCGTCGTTTTGGGTAGACTAATGAACACAAGTCAGAACAGCTGGACAGCTGTCCCAAGAGCAGGAGTGAGAAAGTATAGCCTTACACGATATTCCTCCACGAGGCGGGCGTCAAACTCCTCGGCCGTCGGCGAAAGGGAAGAGGCGACAGCGTCGGTGAACTGGTGGTACCAAACATGACCACGCCAGATGTTGGGCACGCCTTTACACACTCGCGTGGCGAACTAACCACGAGAGTTTGGTGGCGAACGAAAAAGCCGGCAGCAAGAAATAATACGCGACGTGGTCCCAGAGTCAGTTTGGAGTGAAAATAAGGCATATCATCTCTCAGACAGGCACACACGCACCTTCTCGGACGAGGTGAACTTGAAGACCTTTTCCAGGCACACGCGAGCGGGTATGCCCGCACCTGCGACAGTGAGCGGGCTGGCGGACGCGGCGGTGGGCAGCAGCTGCTGCGAGGCTGCCTGCGGCTTCTTTGCGAGTGCGACCGGCCCTGGCCGTTCGGCAACGACCATGGCCTTCCACTTGGGGAACCTACGCGCGTCGATGGCGACGCGGTCGGCGTCAGCGGCGTGTGAGAACTGCGAGCCCGACGTGGGCGACACAATGCCCAGAGCATCGCTGCGCGAGTAGAGCGAGAGAGCCGAGTGGAAGGGCGAGTTTGCTAGGGCCGCCGACAAGGCCGGACTCGGCGTGGAGGCGGTGGTCGCGCCTGTGCCAGGCGGCGTGGGGAGCAGAAGTGGTTCGGCGGCGGCAGCGGCGCGAGGTGCGGTGGGTGAAGAGGGGGTAGACGGCGGGGAGGCGTGCCGAGGCGATGAGGCGACGGGGGCAGAGAGAGAGGGTGCAACGGCTGGAGGTATTGGAGCAAGAGGGCTCGGGGGAGCAGCACTATCCAATCCATTCGACCGAGAGCTGACTTTCGTGGCAAACGTTTGGGCGGTCGGAGGTACCAATGAAGTGGGAATACCGGCTGGAGGTATGGCTGCAGAGTCTCGGCGAGGTGGCGGCTGCGGTGGCATGACTGGGGTTGTCGGAGTAGAGGCAGCGACAGCTGAGGGGGCCACCACAACCACGACATCCGTTGGAGGCGGGGGGACGCTTTCAAAGGAAGGTGAGGGGGTAATGTTGGGTGTCGAAAGATCTGCAACTGAATGCGGGATGCTTGAGGGTGGTTTCTCAAAGGCATTCGGCTCTGCTTTGGGGCTGATTGCAGGACGTATAACCTTTGGGCCAAAAAGGCCTCTCCTGACGGGCTTAGTTTTCACCGCAGCAGGTGGGGTGGGTGAAGGAGCCTTTGGCGCAGGCGGGAGCTTGCCCCTGGCTGTGTTCATCCTCCGTGACAAAAGTCCACCAGGTCGAGCCGGCGGAGGTTGTTTGGCGGCTATGTTTATGGGAGAGGTGGCAGCAGATACTCCTGGCTTGCTTTCAGAGGATGCTGGAAAGGTCCCGTGTGTTCCTTTGGCAGCGACTCGGCGGACAGATGGCCGGCGGGGGCGAGTAACCGTCTTGGCCGGTGGCTTGGCGGGCTTCGGGACCGGCGGCGGATCGGAAGGGGGCGACGGAGTCTGAGAAGCGGTGGAAGGCGGAGCCAATATGGAGCGTCGCTGGTTCGGGCCACGCCGAAACAGCGACGTGACTAGGGCAACAGTGGTTTGGGATATGGCGCTGGCAAACTTTTGAACGCTTGAGGTGGGTTTTGAGGCGACAGGAATGGCCGCCGACCTAATAGTGGACGGGCGGCGGGATGCGTTCGACGGTCCACGTGAGATTGAAGAGCGGGAGTAGGAGCTCGCATGAGAAGGCCGACGATTTCGATCGCCCGGCGGCACCAGGCGCGCACTTGGCGCACGGTACGCAGGTGCCGAACGGGATGTGGCGGAGCCAACGACAGAAGACGTACGAGGAGGGATAGCGGGACCAGACGCGGGAGCCGAAAAGGCGGGTGCCTTTCCTTTGGCTGCCGTCAGAGACTTTGCAGCTGTTACGGCGCGAGCAGAGGGGATGGGTGATGCATCAGAGGGAGGACGATAGGTGGTCCTCGTCGGCGTCCTCGTCGACGTCCTCGTCGGCGGAGGTGCCAGTCCAGCCGATCGTGTTGGGGGTGCTTTAGCAGTGGAAGGCGGCTGAGGTAAACGGGAATCAGGCGGGATAGTCGGACGGCTGGGCGTGTGATCTTTTTCGCGTAGAACCGACTGGCGCTTTGCCTGTATCGTGGCAAGACGCTGTGCTGCCGAGACCGTCGATGGTGTGTTGGATACAGTCGAGGGAGGCCGTCGCGGTCGTGGCGGCTGATCGCCGGAAGCAGCCACAGGTGGCCGCGAAGCAACGGCAGGTCCAGATGGTTGGCGAAGCGCAGATTTCAAGGGCCGCTGCGATGACTGGGTTGGGGACAGTGAGGAAGACCGTGGCGATTGGCGGGAGGATAAGGTGTACGACTTTGCTGTGGTAGCAGGGATCGGTGCGCCACGGTACGGCTTAGGCCTGGAGACCCCTGTGGCAGAGCCGGCAGCAGACGCCTTGACCAGCTCGCGCTCAAATTCGACTTTTTTCCGCTGCTCCTTCTGCCGGCGTTCTTCTTCGACTGCCAGCTCGGCGACGGCCTTGGAGTCTTTGAATGCGCGCTCGACGGCCTCCAGGATGCCGTCGCCTTCGCCCGGATGACCGCCCGTTGACACCGCTGCATCTCGCTTCGTGATTGGAAGGGCAGAAGGAACGGGCCCAGATGAACGCGGCGGGCCAGTATGTGCCGAAGGTGGCGACGGTGGGGTGTGCTGAGTCGAGCGCGCGAAAGCGGGGCTGCGGGAAACGGCCGCTGGCGAAACCGACGCTGGCGAGGTCGACGCCGACTTGAGGGCAGCGGCTGCTGCGGCAGGACGCCGACTCTCCAGCGACGATGATGGCGGCACCAGTGAGGAGGAGGCCGGAGGCGTAGCCTGGCGGCGGCTGATGGCAGTGCCGGTCGTCGTCGTCGGGGGCGGCGGGCTCGCTGCAACAGCAGGCTCTACGACGTTGGCGGCTGTGGTGGTGGTGGCGGTCGGCGCAGGGGGCGGTGGTGGTGCCATCACCCACAAGCTTAAAGCGAGCGAAAAGGAGGCCGGCAGACTGACTGAGCGGCACGAAGGCCTTCCATCTGTCCGTGGTCCAATGCTCGTTAGCCTTTCCAGTCTCCATGCATGGTCTGGTGATCATTATGCCAGTCCAAAGCTAGTGACACAAGTGCCACCTCTGTCACATCTTCGTGCAGTTTCCTATTATGATGATGATCAAGCAACCTCGCAATAAGTTCCTGGTGACGACATTAGGACAAGATTTGAGAATGTATTCTGGATAAAAACAGGGTGTATGTGCCAGTCCAGTGGAATGTCGAGCTTGTAAGAGACATGTGAGAATGCGGGTCGTCCACATTAGTTGTGAAAGAGAAGTTACTCTTCGCGTTACTCCTCAGAGTCGCTGAAAGAGCACGATTAATCTCATGAGACCATTTCTCTTGTAGCTGAGAGCAAATGGTTTATCTTTCTTCAGTTGGGGTTTCCTTTGGGAGGTTTGCGAAAATAGAATGAGGTTGAATCCTGGTCATAAGAAGCCTGGTCACTGTCCAGCCCGATCAGTTTAAAGGTATTTCTTCCTCCTTGTACTTGGTGTCATATTCTTCCCCCTTTTCGCCTTTATCAGGCATTAGTTGTTGGTGCAGGGCTTTGGCCATTTGATTTGGGGAGGAGGCAGTGCTTAGCATAATGATTTAATCCACTGCAGCAGTGTCAATAACATGTGTGGTTGTTGTGGTTGATGTTGTAGAGTTGTTGCTGGGTTTTGGTGGGATTAGCAGCACTGCACCATGCTGAGGGGATCCTCCATTCCATGACTGCCACCGCCATGAAGTGATGTGGATGTTGGTGAGTTATGAGCATATGGGATAAATCAAACTGTACAACCGCAAGCAGGAGCATCACAAATCCCACAACCTCAAGGAGTGTCTTGGAATGGGCCATGAGCTACTCTTAGAAGGAGGGGAAGTGGCCAGCAAAGCAGGTTCATAGTGCACACCAAAAGAGATAGCAGAGGAAGTCACATTAAGGCATGAGTGAAGAGGTCCTTCATATTGTTGATATGGCCATCAGAAACATGGCGATTGAATGTGCCAATCTGGTAGTGCCAAAAGAAGTGGTTGCTGAGGTTCTCTCCTACTTGGGCAAGCTGGCTGTTAAGGGAGAGGAGCACCTGAACTTTGGGGACCATGTGGGCAGGAAATCTGGCTGACTTCAGGTCTGAGAAAACTTTGATTAAGTACTCATATTCTGCTATCCTCTTGTTGGTGTCAATCTTGATGTTGATTTGTTGATAAGCTGCTAGATCTCTGCCATTGTAACTGCCAACGGTGGAATGAAGGATTTATAGGGCCAGGACAGCGAACTGAATGCCCAAAATACAGGGTTGTAGGTGAGGGCTGATATAAAGTTGGATGTGGGCCATCCCAGCGATGTTCTGATTGAAAGTACCAGGACAGATATTGCCGCTTGGGCTTTCAAAAAAGAGTCAGTCCAAACAAACCAATATCAGGAAGATTGGGCCGAGCCAAATTGTAGACTGAGGTGGAGAAAGGCTATCTAAAAGTGCAATCTCTACAAAAACAAAATAAACAGCTTAAATATCAATTCAAACATATTCCCAGATTTACAACCATCAAATCAATCTTGCCTGAAACTACAAGTACTCACTGTTTCCTGTGACCTTGGTAGGCGGCGGGAGACGGGCGTGGCGAATATGACGATCAATGGCATGCCACTCCGTGCCCTTGCAAATGAAACAGATTCCGGCCGCAAGCACCGAGGGTTCTGGCTGGAGAACAGACTGGAGATGGCAGCAGCTGCGTAGATGATTGGAAAATGAGCAAGGGCCTTGATGGGCACGAGACGACACATCAAACAGGAGATCAAGGACCTACCAGTGGGTGTCTTTGCCAGGAGACTGGTGACTGGCAGGCGGTGGTGCAGGTGCCGCAGACCAAAGACGCTCTATCTAGTGGTGAATGTAGCTTCCCTGCAGAGCCTTCAGACAACGAGCCACGACGGCTACGTATTTACATTGTAAGGTGACTGAACGTAGTTGAAAAGGCTAAAAGCCTGCCAAACCAGGCGCCATGGCATAACGAAGAAACTTTCCAACCCCATCCCATCCCTATGACTTAACCTTTCATATCACAATTATCACTCAGAGAGCACATGTTAGAACCCCGCCGCGCCCACATTCTCCTTAAGCCAGTTTGCAATGAATGATTTTTGACACACTTTCCTATTGTTTACCAACCAGAAGTCAGTGCCATCTGAAGTATCGGAAAATGAGTGGGTTCGCAAACTGGGTGTATTTATAATAGCAGATCATCAAAAACCCTTGTCAATTCTTTATCAAAGGATTTTATAACATAGGAAAGTCCCGGTGTCACGTCTTGTACTAACTCAACAAACTGGACGACTCCTTTCGTACGAAGTGAGACTTCTTTGGCAGCTTCTTGGCAAACGTCATCGGGAACCAAAAGGTCCGCCTTTCGGATCCCACTGTCCATAATTTCCAACGATCGCAGACAAGGACAGGCGCTCAGGATGGTGTCGAGGCGAAACATGGGATCGTCTGACACATACAGTGGGTCACAAAATTGGCGGAATGTTTTCGAGAATTTTGGTTTATTACTTCCCACGGACCCAAAACTCGACCAAATGCAATGAGACATATATGTACGTGTTGTCCTGCTTCTCCTCTATCCGTCTATATAATATAAGCGTAATTGAATCTCCGCGTCATGTTTAATCCGCTGTCAAATCAACCACATTCATTCTGCCAATTTTGTGCATTGATTCTGCCAAAATGCATATCCAGTGATAGAGAGTGACTTAGCCCCAATCAATTGTGTGATTCACCTTGAATACATTCAAAAAGGTCATATAAGAAGGTTCCTTCCCACTTTCCTAATGAGAAAGCCATCCCTTGTATCATGAAGCGGCTCACCAGCCTCCTAAAGCAGCAAATCCTACAACTCCTTGATGATGGCCGTTCTGGACAATTTATTGTGGAGCAATTGAATGTACACCAAAGTACTGTTGATAAACTTCGTCAGCAGCTCCGTCCAGACCTGTCTGTACCTCAAGCTGGCCGTCCGAGCAAGTTGTCGTCTCCACAGAAGCGTCGGTACATTCGAATGGTCCATTCTGGTGAGGCCAAAACTGCAGCACAATTGGCAAGCATTCAATGTGCCAGATGCTTCGCTAAGCCGGCTAGAAAGGATTTTCACATCGATATGCCAGGCTTACACTTTGCCCACAAGTACAAAAATTGGACTGTGGCAGACTTTGGCAAGGTTATTTGGTCAGATGATACCAAGATCAACATGTGGGGGTCTGACAGCATGCGGTACGCTTGGCATGAGCCTGGCAAACCACTGCAAAAACACCACATCCTACCAACAAAGAAATTTGGCGGTGGCTCGCAGATGGTTTGGGGTGCAATGACGGCTGATGGAGTCATGCAAATAGGCTTTGTGGATGGGCTTATGGACAGCAAACACTATGTCAGCATTTTGGAAAACAACCTTATTCCAAGCCTGGACGAAAATGGCCTCATGGCAGCTGACATCGTTTTCCAGCAAGACAACGACCCCAAGCACAACTCCTGACTTGCAACAAGATGGCTTGAGGAGAATGGGTTTTCTATCATGAAATGGCCAGCTCAATCACCCGACCTTAACCCAATTGAGCATCTTTGGGGAGAACTGAAAAAACGGCTGTACAAGTATCCTACACCTCCATCAAGTCTGGGAAATCTTCGAGACTGCATCAAGAAAACGTGGAGAGAGCTACCAAAGGATTTGTGTGCTGTGTAGGTGAATGCTTTTAGAGTTCCCGCATTCGCAGCCACAAGCGAGGAGACGAAATTGGCATCGACGGAATAGTCGTGGGTAATCTCCGCCAGGCCACCGGAGAAATGCTCGAGAAATGGACCACGGGCAGCATTGTCAATATTGTAGTTAGAAAGTACGAGAGAAGTTGTCGTGCCAACCAGCGGCCTCAGACCCTCCAATAACTCGGTCGTGATCGTGGAGTATTTGATGCTGATATGCTTTAATTGCGCCCTGACTCGCGCCATTGCCCGAAGTAGATCGAAGAGGAAGTCGGGTCGAACGGTAATGAATAACTCCAAATGCCGCACGAAAGCCAGAGGGTTGACCATGTCACTGGCCATGCGTCGGTGCATCAGCGACAGCATCTCGTCAGGAGTCGGCACAAATGAGAGATACTTTCTGCGGTCGTACGGGACTTCGCTTTGGTCCTCGCTCTCGCAATCGCTATCCGTCTCACTCCCACCATCTTCGCTCCCGTAGTCCGTCCCAGCTCCTGTTGGCTCCTCGGCGACTGCATTGTTCGCTTGCGTCGTCGTTAAGGGTGCGATGTCGTCCGTCAGGAGTGCGCGAAACGCCGCTGAAGTCAGGTGCACGGACACACGCTTGTACAGCAACGGCGACGCCTCCGCGGCCCATGCGCGCGCGACAAGGGCGACAGCGGCGAGGTGGGGTCGAGCGCCGCAACGGCCGAGCGACCGGACCAGGAGCCTGAGCGTCAGTGGAAGCCACACGGCGGGTGCCTCCGGGAAGATGTTAGGAAAGTTGCCAGTTTCATTTAATTGTATATTTTGGCATGTGTGTGGGGGTGGCAACGTGTACTTCAAGCAGTGACATTCAAAAACAGCAAAGAAAAGGTAACAACAGAGTAAACATCACCAAGCTGAGGAAACATTTCCTGAAGAGAACGAGTAAGCAACTAGGTCAATCATCATCCCAACTTTCACGGAGGTAGGACGGCTGTCTAAAGTAACAGTGTGGTAAACAGGGGTTTCAACAGAAAGGGCAGTGATAGCTCTTTTGGGGAGTGGGATAGAGAGATGAAAAGAACGCGACCCTTTGTCAGCAGTGTCAGGAAACATACAGGTAATAGCGCGGAATTTTGCAGTGCGCTCATTGACACCTTTAGCCCAGTACTCGAAGGACAAAAAGTCGGCAATAAATGTAGCAGAAAAGGTAAGCCCATCTTCACTGATGGAATAGGAGGTAGAATGATTATTGAGAAGGCACAAAAATATCAAGATTCGCTCCATGCCACCATCATCGGTGTACATTGTCATCTTCACAAGGTCATTGAATGACGAGACCAGAGGTTTGGCTTGCACGGGAGTTGAAGGCAGACCAGTGCGTACAGATTTGGATGGGGTAGCTCTTGCTGATGAGGAAGCAGGTGGAATGACAGGTGCAGCATAAACCTCTGTCACATCATCACTGTCCTCATCCTCCTCCAGGTGCTTACGCACACGAGGAGTACTAGGAGTTACAGCTTTATCTGTGAATAAGAAAAAAAATAAATATGGTGAAATTGTATCCACTGCCAATAAATTCACCTGTCAGGTTTGCTTGAGTGGAAATTGCACGAATTTTTGTCAAGAGTGTCCCAGGTGCAACATCATTCAAAATGCCATCTTTGTCATATTTGCGCACTTGAGAAGGTGTAAGTGCTTCAGGGTGGGCTGCAAGGATAGAGGATAGAAGTAATGTGTGTCTCTCGGACCATTTTTTATGAGGCATGCTGAGGAAGGGAACTGATAGGACAGGGTAAGGGAGCGTGAATGTGGTGTGGCTGTATTTATATGGACAACGCCCATGTGGCTCAGCGTACACTCTGCCTGTTTTCTTTCTCACACACACACACACACACACACAACACACACACACACTCTCTCTCTCTCTCTCTCTCTCTCTCTCTCTCTCTCTCTCTTTCGCTCTCAGCTCACACCCTCACTCTCCTGCCCACTCATCATAGTCACTTTCTCCTGAGCCAATGGGTACTTCCAGCAGGTCGAAAATTTTTTTTGGGGAAAGGTGGGCTGTCTGCGGCGACGCCGCAGACAAAGTACCAGAGGAATATCAGACAAAAAAAACCCGCTGAGACAACTCCACTTGTGCTACTGTGCCATCTGTGCGACACTGTCTTTTCAATTGGCAAGCCGACAGGAAATCCAACAAGTTCACAGAAGTGCCGACGCAAGTCGAACAACTTGCTAAATGGGGGCTATTGTTCCAACAGAGTGCCTATAAGGTGTGGGTGAGGAAGATGCTGGAAAGCAGCACTTTCCAACATCTTGCTCGCCAGGCTCCTATTGGCGCTCTGTCGGAACAATAGCCCCCATTTAGCAAGTTGTTAGACTTGCATCGGCACCGTTGTGAACTTGTTGGATTTCCTGTCAGCTTGCCAATTGAGAGGTGGAGGTAGGACAGTGTCACACAGGTGTATTTGGCTCGCAAACACTTGCGTACACACACACACACACACACACAC
>JADGKE010000132.1:0-11342 GCA_026954515.1 Cladochytrium tenue
ACAGGCTCGAGCAGCTCATCAGCGAGCTCTCTGGCAAGGACATCAACGAGGTTAGTCATTGGCTACCATACAACTTCTGTGCTCGCCGCCAGCTGTTCCACAGTGTTTTTGAGCATCGTCTTTTGTGCATAGGTGATCGCCGCGGGCGCCGCCAAGATGTCCTCCCTCCCGGCTGGTGGCGCTGGTGGCGCTGCCCCTGCCGCCGGTGGTGCCGCCTCGTCGTCTGCGCCTGCCGCCGCCGCAAAGGAGGAGAAGAAGGAGGAGAAGAAGGAGGAGAAGGAGGACGAATCGGACGACGACATGGGCTTCGGTCTTTTCGACTAAACGGTTGCACCAACGGTGTTATCCTAGGCTGCGCCCTTTCCGCGTTTTTTTTTTGTTGCTTCTTCCCTCTGCCTCCGCACTTCAAGATCAATATCGGTCATCCGGATCCGTCACGGTCCCGAGCCGGCCAGTTCCCTAATTTGCCATGTTGTTTGTTGATTATGGGGCCGTAGTCAAGAATGTTGGCACACACAGCTTTAAGTTGAACTCAACCGATGAAGGTCTTTTCACGTTAGAACAATATGGCCGAGCAAGTGAACATAGCCACTGATGTCTTTGACGGACTGCGTGAGGGGTTCGAGATATCGGTGGCAGTGCAGCCGGAAGTCTCGAAGACTGGCTCAGGTCAGGAAACGGTAGTCGCACACCACTCAAAGTTCATAAGTGTGCTGCGACAGCTACAACAACTGAACTATGTCGACGTCGCTTCGAACATGAAGGAGGATGAATGAGCGCGACGACTATGACGAGTGAGGAGCGTCGGCTCCCCCGGAAAACTGTCTTGAACCCCATTTCCTTACAACACCTTCAGACTCTAATTGACTATTATATTCACCAAGTGTGTACTTGACATTGCTTTCTCCATTCTCCCTCCCTCAAAATATGAAGCAAAGGTCCACCCTCTTTGCTTAAATGGTGTCACTCGAAAGGCCGGACAAATATCACAACGCGCTCCTGTTCTACGTCGTGGGATCATTTTGTTGCAAAAATAAGAATCTGTTGCATCTGTTGACCCGCTCGCCCAATGCATGACGAGGTGACCAGCTCAGCTCGTAGACTTCAGTGCGGAGAGGGCAGGGGCGCGAGGGAAGGGGAGCCTTGTTTGAGGCAACGTTCTTATGTTCTCACCTGCACTGAACCGCGGATGGCACGGCACCAATGCCAGGTGTGGGCCTTCGTCGGGGTAGTAGGAACGGTGCTGGTGTACGTGGTTCGCAAGCACCTTGCCACGCGGCCGCCGCCCGAGCCCCCGCGACGACACAGGCGTCGCGGCACTGACTGTAAGCGTAGCGCATAAGAATGGCTCATTTATACGATCGCATTTTCCGACCCGCCGGCTCTTAGACCTGTCGCTCCGCGCGCTTGCAGAGCTGGTCAAGTCGCCGTCGGTTCATCTTCACGACAGGTGGGAGTGCATCAGTCTGGCATGACGATCTGATACCGAGTCTTATACTTTATTTTCGCAAGTGCGGTCCAGATCCTCCTAGATAGGGCTATTTCGGGTATGTCGTTCCGTCCCTACCTGTAAACCCTACTTTACTAACTTATTACAGATCGTCATTTTCCTCAAATACTGTACTACTGCTGGGAAGATGACGATGCCGACCTCAAGCAGAAGGCAGTTTCAACCATCCAGCAACTGTCGAAAAATGGTAAAGCGGCTCAGCGAACTCCATAACTGAAGTAACGGCGCGTACGCTTTTAAACGTACCAGAGGCAAATAGGGGTGTCCTCGTTCGATGGGGTGTGTTGAAGATGCTCGCGCACGTTTTGAGTTCGCCAAACACGGAAACGACGTATAGGAACGCCGTCGTTACGCTGTACCGGTTAATTTCAAATAAGGGTAAGGCCTCGTAGGAGAATATCTAGATAATGATATTTATTTCATAAAAGCCCGACGGAAGCGAACTGCTATTACGTTGGGCGTGCTGAATCCGCTCATGCGATTCTTGACGTCCTATCCAACTCATAGCAACGATTTGAAATATTGGTCCTTGCTTGTTGTTCATCAGCTTTCTCTCTCAGGCAAGTTGTGATATTTTGGAGCGATGAGAAAAGCTGATATTCGTGGGCCGTATTTTAAATGACCCGAATAGATTCACTTCATGGGGTCCTGATTGAAAAGGACATAATTCCAGTTCTTGGACAGATGACGCGTCTGACTTTTGGGAATACGAACATGCAAAAATATTGCCTTCACTCGCTTGTTAGGTTGCTTTCCGGTCTCGAAAACGATGGTATAGCTCGATCTATTGTGTACTTCGAAATAATTGAGACCATTGCTTTTTTTATTTTTTTTCAGAAGCTGAGGTGCAGGTTGGTGGTCAATTGCGTTAACATCCTTTTTCTGTTCGTTATGCGTTACGTAGCCTTAACTGGAATTTCAGCTCAAGAAACTCATGAATATGAACATGCCATCGATAATTGCCGCCTGTTTACGGAATGAGGACACGGAGTTGGTCTCGTGGGCAGTTTTCCTCCTCCAAGAGTACGTAGTCAACACTTCTCGCATGGTAATGACACCGGGACTTCAGATTCGTGGTGAAGGAGTTCACTCGCCCGGCATTCTGTGACGTGAACGGCATTGTTAAGAACCTCCTGAATCTACTCGTTTCGCCCGAGACCTGCATTCCAAGGGTCACCTTGCGTGCGCTCAAGTGCCTTGGTTCGCGTAATGAGGACTTCCAGCACGAAATTTTACGCGCTGGTGTCCTTAAAAAAGCTGTCCCTCTTATAAGAAGCTCTGATCGCGAGACTCAGTTTTGGGCCTTGGTAAGACTGCATGCTGACTGTTAACTGTCATATTTATCTTTTCCAAAGGCCCTCCTACATGACCTACTCCTGAGTTGTAAGTTTTTTTTCGATCTCTGTATGGAGTATGTGACTAATATAAATCGAAGTCGAGTATCACACAGAGTTCTTTGAGCTAAAGGGACTTGAACTATTGATAGAGACCTCAAATACTGCAACGCTTGCTATATCTTTGTATGTGTCTGACATCTTTATATTTCTTTGCGGTTCTGGTACGTACCTCCGGCACAATATTACCACCTCTAACATTATTCGACAAAGGGCGAAATCGAAATGCAATACTCAGTTCATCTTTGATCGACTCAGTTTTCCTGTTTGTGAAAAGCAACGAAACGGACCTACAGTATGCCGGAGCCCTATTGCTTTTGAACCTGGTCACATTTTCAAGTCAGCACCTTTCTTTCACACTCTTCATCTCTTTGACATCGATCTAAAGGCGCCATGATCGAGAAAATACTTGCCAGAGATGGCTTGAAATACCTCTCAGATTTTATTGGCAGTCCAAGGGCCGACATTCAAATTCTGGCTGCCAAGGCGCTTGCGACGATGGCACGAAAAGACGCGGCCGTTCGACCTGCAATATATTCGGGCATTGTTGGCTCCTTAATAGCAAAAGTGACAAAGTTTGTGCCAGAGTAACAAGCACTCAGTTATAACTCACTTGCAATTTTAAGGGAGGCTTCCCGATTGAACTTTGATGAAGCACTTGGAGTCGATCTGGAAGCATTGTGCATATTCTTCTTGCCCAACGCTCTTGGATATAACGCCGACCCTGTCTTTTGGGGCTTTGAGGCCCAAACGGCTGACTTGTACAATGTGCTGCTGGACGCTCTCCTTCTTCCGTTCCTTGGCGACAGCGACGAAGAGCTCGAGGAAGAGTCAGCGCTGAGCCCTGAAAGCCCGGCAGCACAATTCGCTCAGCTTCGCGAGGCGTTGGTGGAACCGTTTTCTACGCGGCTCGTCGAGCTGGAGCACGACGAGTCTCTTATGGCAGAGGTTGCGAAGAAGGCCGATGGCCTAGACTACGCACTTCGCGAGCTTCTGGCGATTCGGTCCTTGAATGTCATAACAGCCTTAACATCTGCCGGTTTGTCCTGCTGTCTTCCATTGTGGAAAAAATCCTGATAAGCTCGAAGAGGCCGTACGGACATTTATCGAAGCGAAGTCCATTCCGTCGCTGCTGCTGGCTCTCGTTCGCTCACGCAGCAAACCTCTTGCGCGCGAAGCCCTGCTCTGTCTCGCCGTGTGTCTGCACCATGGTCAGTTTCCAACCACTCGGACAATACCAATCGCGACTGAAATATGGAAATCCTCTGCATTACAGGAATTCGCCTGCAACTTTCGCAAGAGCATATTGATATAATTCTAAAATGCACGCTTTTCGACGGACACCCGCTTTCAACCTTTTACGGCCAACTGCTTTTGGACCTAGTGGCGGACCTAACACCCAAGAAATCAGCTTCACTGCTTGATTCGGCCTACGTCTCAGCCGATCTGAATTCGGTGACGCCGTATCTATGCTTATCTAAAAACAAGATGGAGGTAGATTGCTGTTGTTGTGAGAAGGCAGCTCGATTTAGAATTCCACAGGTGCGAAACGATTCCTGGACGTTTGAAAGTGTGCGCGCAACCCACGGCGTAACCGGGAGCGGTAAGTACGCATTCGAGGCACATTTGAACACGGACGGCATTATGCAAGGTAAATGAGGGATTGCGTCTTGCGACTTCGGCTCACAGATGAATCGTCCTCTCGGCAGTCGGCTGGACAACCACCGACATCGTGTTCGATTCCGAAGGCGGTGAAGGAGTTGGAGGTTTGTGTTTCTCAGATTCGACGATGATACTGATCAGAGCGATTAGATAATGAGTATTCGTATGCATATGACGGCCATCGCACAAAGAAGTGGCACGCGTACGCTGTGACGGACGTGAGGCACACTCTTAGAAAACTAAGCCACTCGTTCGAACACTGACGGCGCTCGGTTGCAGAACACGTACGGCGAGCTATGGGCCTCAGGCGACGTGGTCACAGCTCTCCTTGATCTTGACGAAGGAACAGTTTCGTTTCTGAGGAATGGAAACAGCCTCGGCGTAGCGTTTTCCAACGTCAACACGTCCGAGACATGGTATCCGGCCGTGTCACTAGCGTCTGCGCAAGGATGCCGGCTAGTTTTCGGGTCTGCGCTTGACCCGCTAGCGTGAGTTCATGATGAGGAGACTTTGGCTTCGATTGTTGATTTTTTTTTGCTTCATAGTCACCTACCAGCGGGATACGGGTGCATTGAGGTGAAAGGGGCCCCCGCAACCCGCGTGCTGCCGGAAGAGCCGTCGGAGCCAGCATATCAGGTGGTCACGGAGGGTTACGGAGAGCTGGTCGGGCCGGACGAGCAGCGGCAGGCGCCGGCATTTTACTTTGAAGTGACGGTCGGGATGCGCGCTCTGGGAGAATCCAGGTACACCGACATGCACGTGAACTAAATGGGGAATTCGCGAGTACCGTTTCGCTGACCGGCCGTCTGAACATGACCCCAACTCACCCGGCGAGGCAGCCCGCTGCAGGTCGGACTGTACGACGGTGCGGGCAGGCTGTATGCCGTCGCGTCGCCTGCGGCAGGCGACGTGCTCTTGTTTGTCGCTGTGCAAGGGGCCATCTCGTCGCAGCAGGAGGTGGCGGCGCTCGCGCGGCGCCTCGAGGCCGCGGTCACAGCGGGCGCCGGCGCAGGCAACTTTGAGGACTCGGAGGCGGACTCGGAGGCAGTGGCGGTGGCGGTGGTGGCAGCGACGGCCGACAACATTGCTCTGGCCGAGGGCGACGTGCTTGGCGCCGGTGTCGAGGAGCCCGGTGGCCGGATTGTGTTCACGCGGAACGGGGCGCCTTTGGGTAAGTGATCCGTAGATCAAGGGCCAGGAAGGAAGGAAGGAAGGCAGGGAGGAAGGTTATAGAGAGGCAGCGGGGAAGGTGAGTGAGTGAGTCGCTGTGAGAAACACCGACGTCAAACAGAGCGCTCGTGCGCCAGGCTGGGCGAGGATGCTTGGGTGAAGTTTAGTGACTCGGCGAGGGTGGTGCTGTTTATATGGAACTGACGCATTTGTTTTCTGGGGCTGGCCCGCAACCCCTCCCCCTCCCAATCCGCCCTCCATCGGTGCCCCCCTATATGCCTCCGCCCACAGCCTTCTGCTTCACCAGTGTGCTTGGGGATATGCTGCCGTACTTCAGGAATGTGCCACAGTTCACAACAAACTACGGGGACAGGTCGTTCCGGTGGTATCCACAGTGAGCGAGGTGACCAAACCTCTTTTCCAAATGCGCGTAGTAGCGCTGTCTCTCTATCTCCCCCTCCTTATCTTTTGTGCGTTATCTGCCACAGCCTCGACCCTCCCCTAAGGATGATCTGAGCAGCCGAAGGTTCAACAGAGATACTATGTGGGTTATTGAATGAATGTCCCTCCCTCCCGACACAGCAGCTGCGACAACCGCAGCAGTATCCATTATGAGGAGTGTTCCTCGAGGCGGCCATGGCGGGGTGGGAGGAGTGAAGGAGGTCACGTAGGCCGTGGCTGCTTCGTTAAGACAAGATTCTCAGAAACCACTGCGGGGCGGTCGATTTCGTGTATTCTTTGTTTTCTGTTGCCAGCATGTATCGCAACAGAGACACAGGGCTCGCCGTGCTGAGTCGGTGGAAGGTGGGCGAGCGGGTTCCGTGTTACGGGGGAAGGACAACACCGAACGCCACACGTCTGTGCGCAGTGGTTGAGGGGCAAGGGGTAGAGAAAGAGAAAGGATGGAGAGGGTGGAAACTGCGGGCAGCAAAGCCGCGGAAACGAGACAGAAAGCGGCAGGATGGGGATGGGAAGGTAGTTCAGTTAAGGACACAGTTTGGCACAAATTGTATATCAAGCAGCGAGCGACTCGACGGGGCGGCAGAAGAAGTCCCTTGTGGGCCCGCAGTCCTTTGAGGAGCAGCTCGGGCAGCGCAAGGCCAGCTGGCGTGAGGGGCGGGAGCCGGCGTCCAGGTGGGCCGTGACGACGTCCGCGAGGGCGTCGATGAAAAGCGGGTCGTCGTTGAGCGACTCAACGCGGCGGTAGCCCGTCGCACCGTGCTGCGTGGTCACGGTGGCAGCGGGAGAGGGGGAAAAGGGCGGGCAAAGAAGAGGAAATGGAAAGGCAAATCATCAGGTTTGGAACAAGGATGGAAAGTGAAGGAAGGGGTTTGACCCAGTCTGGTTTAGGAAGGATATGCGTCCTGAGGAAGTTGCAAGCTCGGCCGATAGGTGAGAACGGGAGGAGTATGTAGTGGGAGCTAGGAAGAAATCCCGAACCTCCTTAGCCAGCTTCCCGTACTCGAGATCGAGCTCGAACAGGGTCTCGATGTGGTCCGAGACGAAGGCAATGGGCACAATCAACAGGTTGCGCTTGCCCTTCTTTGCGTACCCCTCGACGGTGAGCTCGGTCTTCGGGCCTAGCCAGGCCGACGGCCCGACCTGAGACTGCCACACCAGCCGGTACGGGTTGGAGTGGCCGAGCCGCTCCATCACGCGCGCCACCGTCGACCCCACTTCTTGCGGGTACGTGTCTGTTTGCGGAGGCGGTCGGGGAAGTCGTGTTGAGTTGATGCGTTGAGGGAGAGGCTGTGAATGAGGGTGCCTCACCGCCGCGGTTGACGACAGACATGGGGAGGGAGTGGGCCGAGAAAAGAAGGACGACGTCGTCGCGTTCGGCCTCAGGGTAGTCGAGGAGTGCGGTGCGGATGTGTCGCGTGAAAGCCTGTGGCGACAAATAACGGTGCGGAACATGAATGCGCTGCTTGCGACATGCTCGTTCCCCTCCCACGCTCCCTACCGTCCCATTCGCCCAAATCTCCCTCACATCACCTCGACCAGCAGGTCGTTGGTGGGCCACCTGTCGACGGCGGACCACTTGATTGTGCCGGCCGGGTCAAGGGCGCGGATCTGGCGGTGCAGCTCGTTGAGTGAACTGCCGGTGGTGGAGCAGGAGTACTGCGGGTAGAGCGTGAGGGCGACGGCGCGCGTCACGCCGTCCTCCCGCATCTGTCGCACCGCCGTCTCGGTCAGCGGCGCTGCATACCGGAAGGCAATGTACGACTTGTGCGGGGCTGGAGTGGTGGACACCGTCGCGCGTATGTGTTGACAGAGTGAGTGCACACGTTGGGAGGTGGCGGGGGCAAAAGAGAAGCGAACATGCATGAGCGACCCACCTGACTCTGGATGGGCGCGGTCGAGTGCAGCTTCGAGCAGGGCGGCCTGGCGCTGCGTCCACATTAGGATGGGCGAGCCGCCGCCGATCTTTGCGTACTGGTCCTGGATCTTTGAAGTGCGCCTACGGGCGATGAAGCGGGCCAGCGATGGCTGGAACGGCAACGGGATCAGGTCGTGGTCCGAGAACAGGCGCAGCAGGAAGTCGCCGACGTCGGCCAGAGTACGCGGCCCGCCCATGTTCATAAGCAGCACGGCCGTCTTGGGCTTGGCCGTGGTGGTGGTGCTGCTGCCGCCAGTTGAGCCGGTTCCAGGGGCGCTCGTTGTGGAGGTGGCTGTGGTGATACCAAAGGCGCGTCTGGGTGCGGGGGTGGATGCGAGGCCGAAGGTACGCGTGCCGGCGGCAGTGGCAGAGGCGGCGGCGACCGTGGCCATGCGTAGCAATGGCGGGAAAGCGTAGCTGCTGGCGCGCTGCCGGACGGCGGCGACGGCGGCGACAAGCATGGCAGCCAGCCTCGAGGGTCTTTCAGATCGAGATTATTGCCGCAGCCCATTCAAACCCACCAAAAAGTTCCGCCTCCTGACGACTTCGCTGTGCACAGTATGTACGTACCATTGAAGCTCACACCACGAGGGAAAAAGGAAAAAGCGGTAAATGGACGAAGGGGCGGCGGTAGAAAGGTGGCGCGTCCCCCAACTTCCCCTTAAGCCTCATTTCTGACCCTCCACGAACGCACCAACTGAGGGCCTGAAGAAGCTACACAATCTAGGGAGGAGAGTGGGGAGGGGTGAAGGAGAATGAAAAGCTGAGTACAGCCGGCCAGATCCCACCCCTTCTTCCGATCTTTCCCTGCATTAATAGTGCTACGCCGCGACAAACTTTGGCTACAAAGGGGGCCTTGTCAGGGAGGAGCTTTCTTTCTTTGCGTTGTTCATAATGCCATCGGCCTCCAAGAAGCGCCGAGCACCCTCCAACCACGCGGCCTCAGCTGCCGCCGCCGCCACCTCTGCCGCCGCCGCTGCTCGTGTCGATAGCTCTAAGGCCTCTCGCCGCGCGGCTGTCGCTGCTTCAGCACCCGCTGGTGTAGATGACAACGACCATGACGACGATGTGGGCATTGCGAGCCCCTTCTCTAGCTTGTCGCCACCGCTCTCGCCGATGGTGTAAGAATGCATCTGCGGCGCGGCGTGCCGGAGAGCTTGGGGCGAGGCACTTCGTCCAGGACAAGGGGGGTTGGGGCGGGGTGACCCT
The DNA here is from genome assembly GCA_026954515.1 of Cladochytrium tenue. Classification (NCBI taxonomy): domain Eukaryota; kingdom Fungi; phylum Chytridiomycota; class Chytridiomycetes; order Cladochytriales; family Cladochytriaceae; genus Cladochytrium; species Cladochytrium tenue. Next base: position 9,323 of record JADGKE010000132.1, read on the forward strand.
GTAGGACTGATTAGGTGGAATAGGTGTGAACTTGACCGTAGCATAACAGTTCTATTTCCAGTCAGGACGCCATCGCTCTCCTAGGGTTCACGCGCATGACCCCGGTCCAGGCATCCACCATTCCATTACTTCTCACACACAAGGATGTCATCGTGCAGGTGCGTATTTCTGGCAGCCGCTACCTGTCCTAACGCGGGCTCATTTCACCTCTATTAATGCCATATCCAGGCCGTCACTGGGTCGGGCAAGACAATGGCGTTCTTGGTCCCGCTGGTGGAAATGATCCTTAGACGATCCGATCCTCTCCGCCTAGCCGAGGTTGGCGGCCTGATCATCAGCCCGACGCGGTTGGTAGCCCCTCCTTTCTGCTTGGATGTCCGCTGACCTTACTCTTTCTTCGACCACGCCGGCCCCAAAACCAGCGAGCTCGCAAAGCAGATATACGAGGTGGCGGTGCGACTAGTATCCAGCATCAACGCAACCCTGGAAGAAGCGGCTTCCGGAGCGGCGGCCGTTGATGGGCCTGTCGCAGAGGATGCGGACGACGAAGGAACCGGCGGTCGCAGACAGCGTCGACCAATCTCGGTGCGGCTGTTTGTTGGGGGGTCGACAACTGTGCAAGACGACCTGTTACTTTTCAAGCGGGAGGGTGGGCAGATTATCATCGGAACACCCGGCCGGTTGGATGACTTGATGAAACGCGAGGGCGTGTTCAACTTCAAAGACTTAAATATGTTGGTGCTTGACGAGGCCGACCGGTGAGCTTGACTTCAACCACCGTCCCTTCCCCGCACAAACTACAAAAGGGAAACTGACTCATTCTCGATAACCCGCACGACGGCTTTGCGGGAAGGCTGTTGGAAATGGGATTTGAGCAGTCTGTCGCATCCATCATCCAACGGCTGCCCAAGCAACGCCGTACGGGACTCTTCTCGGCCACCATGACCGAGGCGCTGGAGGCGCTGGCCAAGGCGGGCCTGCGCAACCCTTACCGCGTCAACGTGGAGGTCAAGACGTTGCCGTCGGCCACACCCCTGGTGCCGCAATCGTCGTCGTCAACCGCGGGAGGCGGTGGTGAGCAGATGACGCCGGCGACGCTGACGATCGAGTACGAGGTGGTGCCGGTGGAGGAGCGACTGCGACAGCTGCTGCTGCACACCGCACGACGACCAGCTGCAAAGACCATCGTGTACTTCGCGACATGCGCCGTGGTTGACTACTTTTACCGGTTACTGACCAGTAAGGAGTTTTCTTCGCCACCCCGCGACGACGCTGCGACTCCGAGGACCAAGAAGCGGAAAGTGGAGGCCTGCGGCGGTGGCGCTGATGCTGCCGCAGTCGATGACCAGAAAGTGGAGGGAGGGGAGAATGAGCAGGACTCGGCTCCATGGAGGCGGCTTGCAGAACTGCTGCGCAAGGTCAAGGTGCTCTCGCTGCACGGGAAGATGGACCAGAAGAGGCGGCAAGGTGTGCGGTTATTTAGACACCTTCCTTTTAGCACCCATCTATTACAAGTCCCTACTTACGTGCCCTACTAATTGACGGTGCCCGCCACGGCGAACCCAGCTGTGTTCCAGACATTCACGGAGAGCGCTGCGCCAGCGCTGCTGCTGACGACTGACGTGTCGTCACGCGGTCTGGACATCCCGGATGTGGACTGGGTGGTGCAGTTTGATGCGCCGCAGGACCCAAAGTCGTTCAACCACCGCTGTGGCCGGACCGCCCGTGCGGGCCGCGCCGGAAACGCCGTCGTGTACCTGGCCGAGAAAGAAGAGGCATACGTCGGTGAGATGTTTAATTGGGTTCAGAGAGGGGGGAAGACAATGGCCTTGTTGACGACATTTGACGAACCCTTGTTAACGTTTCGCTCTGTTATATAGAGTTCCTACGGATTCGTCGGGTCCCGATAACAGAAGCCGAACAGGTTAGCCTATCTAATCCGTTCCAAAACAATAGTCGAAATCTGACCTATCCCGTCGACCCTACTTCTCCGACTTCCCCTTCCCATTTTCTTCCCTCC
>JADGKE010000133.1:0-11320 GCA_026954515.1 Cladochytrium tenue
GTGTGTGTGTGTGTGTGTGTGTGTCTGTCTGATATCACAGAGACATACCCGCGCCCGCGCGCCGCCGGTTCGCCTCCTAATGGCACAGCCCACATTCGTCATTGCAGGCCACCGGCAAATTGAATTCCACAACTCGAGCATTTGAAGACCTCCGAAAAAGAAAAAGGAAAGTATGATACATCTGCCAGTTGGACAGTACTCAAAGTGCTTTTTAAAGTCCGCAAAGTCCACTGTCATATCGTCATAGCATTCCATAAGATGTTTTTTCACTTGACTCGTGAGGGTACATTTTTGTATTTGCCCTTCATGCATTCGTGTATTGTCGTCTGGGTGAATGACCGACAGAATAAAGGCGACTGTTTATTGGGGCAAAAAAAAACGGAAGCCTTTCTTTAATTCATATCTCACCTTGCATTCCTTTTTCTGGACGTCAATATCAAATAGTAATTGAAAGCCATAGCGTGTGTATATTGATGGGTCCTCTCCCTTTGAGCATCTCTCCTTTTTGAACGTAGTTCCGTCTTGCTATATGTTTAAAACATATACATGGACGCAGGCAGGCCAAAAGATTCACCAAGCTTAAGGTTCTGACCACCGGATTCTGAAGCTTCTTTGCCAAGTCATATATGGCATTCATCATTTTATGAAAATTCCCCCTTCAATCACATCAGTAAACTAACGACAAACAGAAACTAAACCTTTGGGATGATATGATAAGTTTAATGTGCAGGTCGCTTTCCTTCTTGCTTAATTCAATCTTGGGAGCAGGATTTAAAATGTCAGCGACCTCGGGATTCGAGAAGTGTATGGAGATCCCTCGGAACTTACTTCGAATGCTCTGGTATCTTTCGAGAAGAAATAGTTCCTGCCTGTATACCATATCTTTTTCTTCGTGGTCAGTCCTCTATTGTGGGTGGGTGGGAGTGTGAGGAGGATGACAACGCACTGGACAAAGACTGCCGTCTCGTTAATGGGGGCAGCGACGACGCTGACGAGCAGGAGCAAGGCAGCGAGTGCTATGGCGGCTGTGGGTGGGCGCTTGGGCATGGCGTTTTTTTTTTGCACAGACAGATAGATAAATGGATAGAAGAGGGAAAGAAAGAGAACGAAAGAGAGAAAGAAAGAGAGAGAGAGAGAGAGAGAGAGAGAGAGTGTGTGTGTGTGTGTGTGTGTGTGTGCGGTGTGTGTGTATGTGTATGTCTGTTCGTGCAGGGAGAGCCTTGAGAGAGGGTCTAGGTCTTTTTAGTGACACCACCTTGGCGGCGCAGATCCCTATATGGTACAGAGTCGCATACATTAAGGGTACTCAATTTTGGCTTCCTGTTTGGCGAAGATGACCGCGAACAATCATTCTGGCCAAGTTTTTAAAGGTTTTTATATTTATATTTTGAAAAAACTTCGGCTAGCGGTCATATTGTTTGGACGCCCCTTTTGGGCGATTCATCCATTAATGTGGGTACACAAGTCGCCTTTGCTTGAGCTACGATCGCCTAAAAGTGCAGAAATACCAATTATGAACCTTTTCTCGAGGCTCTGCAGACCCTGTCCTCCTCCTACTCATCCTTACTAGCAAGTAGGTAAGGGCGATGCCGGTGTTGGAGGTAGTGTTGGCAGAGTGTTGGAGCTGGGCTGTGTGTCACAGTAGTGAGGAAGAATTTATTGATGGGAACGCGAAAAGAGGGTGACTGGAACGTCACTATTCCAAACCATCGCAGCCTTTGAGTATAGGGATAGTAGAGTAGAAAGAAAAAACGACGAAATTTCCACAGCCTTCCGTGTAACTCTGCGCCAGCCTGACTGGGGAAGGAGTTTCTCGAAGGTCGGCCCATACAACTTGGGATGCTAGGGGTTTTCCTTGAGGCCGGCAAGCGCCACTGTCATGTGGTTGTAGCAAAAGTGCAGATCGGTTTGCTTGTTGTCACTGACTTGGTGTCTCTTGCATCGGTTAATCAGCGACTGGAATGCGGATGTCCGGGCGGGCACACAGGACAGAGATTATTGCATATTAGTCCAGAGAATGGCAGCCAAGGCTCGTTCGTTCAATCCTTATGGCTCACCGCGCATGAAGCTTTTTTTACTACGTCTTCGACGCGAAATTGAAAGCCGTAGGCCGTATATATTGACGGCTCTTTCCCTGACTTGCACCTCTCCCCTTTGAAAACAGTGGCGTCTTGCTGCATGGTTTTGAAATGAACTGTGAACCCAGACAGATATTGTCATGCTGGTAAACTTACTAGGCTTAAGGTTGTCACTTTGAGCTTCTTAGCCAAATCATGTATTGCGTGCATCATTTTTTTCAAGTTTCCACCTCTTCAACTGCATTAGATGGTTCAATAAGGCACGGACAGACGCACTTCTGGTTTGCTTCGTCCACTTTTATCAAAGCAATTTTTAGGTTTGTTCCAGTTTTTGTTAATTCGATCTAAGGAGAAACGTTCCAATTATAAGAATTCGCCCTCCAACTGATCTTACTTTTGTATTGTAGTCAGTGTCTCCGGGATCTGCGCGATAAGCGTATTCGCGTCCTTCGAACTCCTTTTCGTCGCTTGGTGCATCTGACAGCCAGTGTGCCCCTGTATACCCAGCAACACTGATTTTCGATGGGTAAAGCCGTGCACGTCGCTCCAGGCTTTTGAGACGTTGGGACGTAATGGTGAGCGTTTGAAGACAGGAGGAAGGGTGTTAGGTGGGCGAGCGCAAGGCGAAGACATGGTGAGGGACACAAAAGTGAGGAAGACGAGAGGGGGAGAGCGCTATGCATCAAGCGGCATTAACGAACCTGACGAGGGCGGCGGCAGTCCCGTTGATGGGAGCGGCACTGACACAGCTTTCAAAAGCAACGGAACTGGCGAGGAGCAGCGCCAGCAACGCGGCGGCGGCGGCGGCGGTGGTGGTGGTGACGGCGTGGTGGCGCTTGTGGGCGGTGGCCATGGGGGGCTGGCTGTGGTGGCAAGAAAGAGTGAATGATTTGAGACACCGACCCCTCCTCTTCTTCTGTCTGTCCAACCTGAGAAGATAGATAGATTATATATAGGTAGTAGGTGGCGTTGTGCAATGCGTGGCTGGTGTGTGCTGTGTTGGGTCGGCGTGTCTTGTCGCTTGGTTGCTTGCTTGCTGTGGGTGGTAGGTGGTGGCTGAGTCGCCCTGCCACCCTCTCATTAGTGACACCACATCAGGTCCTTTTTTGGCTTATTGCATCTGATCTACTTTGCCACCCTTCTGGACACTGCCTCCACCTTAAAAATGAGATTGGGAACGATATCATAAGGATGCTCGCGCCCTCAGGGGGCGGAAATTCGAAAATTATACCGACTGAAACAAATGTCGCAAAAGTAAAATCCTAGTCTTCGCTTCTTTTGTTGTCAAGTCGACACAACCACTCATAACACCCCACGAAGTTGATGATAGTACCGCTGTCAACTGCCTCTTAGCAGACGCACTTCACTGAAATGCGGGAGCGAAAGCAAGACCTACCGCAACGGTGTGCTCGTTCCTCCTCTCCGGCGGCGCCGTCATCCCTACAGGGCTCGCCACAGGTCCGCGGCGCGCCGCATTCGCAGCGGTAGCTATTTCCTCGCCCAGAATCCAGCGCGTGCGGTTGTATGAGTTGACTACGCTATGCTTGCCTGCCAAGGTCGCGACGGGACGTCCCCACACGACGAGGCTGGTGAGGATCGGCTGGTTCGCTGGGGTGGTTTAGGCCGAGCGGGTCTTTTTGCCACAACCACTTTCGAGAAGGCGGCAACATCGACTAAGTACGGCTCAGCAAGGCGTGAGAATCGGGACCAGGGTCGCGGACGATTGTGTTAGCCAAAGGGTGCTTCCACGTTGCTTGCAGGGACCGAAGGCTCCATACTCAGCACCGATGTCATGCACCACAGGGGCTTAAGTTGTGAGGAATGGCGCGAGTGCGTGTGGGCGAACAGGAGTGCATGCAGGTGCGGGGGCCACCTATCAACATCATCACCTTTTATCGACAGCCGGCCTCCACGCGTGCGCCTCGCGCACCAAAGGGGCAAGTCCAAATACAGGAGAAACTTTTGAGTCATGTACTTGTCGTCACTCTACAATGAACCTCCAGCAAGTTTTCTGCCATCTCCACCTGCATGATTGTACCACACACCTACTTCCTTGTCAGCCCATGGATCTTCCACGTCCCACGTCATTTTTCCTTGTCAGCTCAAAGCTCCTCGGTATAAAGCGGTGCTGTGTGTCTATTTGAAATCTCCAAAAATTTTCCAAAAACCAAACAAAAAAAAGAAGGAGGTGAGGTGGCCTGGGCGTTGGGTGGAGGCGAGGTGGCGGTTTTGTTCATCCTTCCACATTCCCTCTCATTCCTTGCTAGTACTGTTCTCTTCTCCCCACTTTTTGATTGCATATTTTCCTCTCATTCGTTTGTCGGGTTAATGACAATAATCGGCTTCGCCGTCGATTCACCCCTCAACTGTTCACAATCTTCTCACCTTGCCCTCCCAACCCGTCACCCTATTTACCGGCAGTCATATCCACTTGTAATGTCAATGTTAGGCATGCAAAACGCATGTTCCCTTCTTCCTGCCTTTTTCTATTTACCATCCGAGGAGTTTCTTCTATGGCTGGTGGCAGTGTCTTGAGTTTTTGCCCTTGTTCTTGATACTAACCTCCCCCCACCCCTTCCACTCTACCCCATCGTAGGAGAACTGAGACCCTCTCAGGTCAAAGTTTTCTTCTCTTCGCCCTCCCTCTCAAAAAACCAGGAAAACCCAAAAAAAATCAAAAAATCGAAAAAAAAACTTCGTCACTACCAAACACCTCCCACAACCACCAAAGAAAGCTCTAGAAGTCGATATGGCCACCACCTTACCCTCCCCGATTGCTGTTTCGGACCCGTCCGCCAATTTCCAACAGGGCATGTCGTACCCTCCACCTATCCCGGCTGCCGGGGCCGTTGCAGGCGGGACCATCCTTCCCGGCCCCGCGCCTCAATCTCTCTACGTTGGAGAACTCGGTACGCCTGTCTTTTGATCTTAATACTTTTGGATTGGATTTTTAACTAGCAACCTCTTTTCAATTTAAGAGCCGACTGTGACCGAGGCGATGCTTTATGACTTATTTAGTCTGACCGGGCCTGTGGCCTCGATCCGCGTCTGCCGTGATGCCGTGACCAGACGCTCGCTCGGATACGCTTACGTCAACTACCACAACGTGACGGATGGTGGTTAGTTCCCAATCTGTGCGTGAAATGTGATACTGACCCACTGCATTGTATACAAAGAGGGCAGCGCTGTCAAATACGGCGAGCGTGCCATGGAAAGCCTGAACTACACGCCTCTAAAAGGTCGCCCAATTCGAATTATGTGGTCGCAGCGTGACCCGTCGCTTCGCAAATCCGGCTCTGGCAACATTTTTATCAAGAACCTCGACCCTACTATTGACAACAAGGCCCTCCATGACACGTTCTCAGCTTTTGGCAACATTCTGTCGTGCAAGGTTGCGATGGACGAGAACGGCTCCAAGGGTTACGGCTTTGTCCACTACGAAAACCTCGAGTCAGCGGAGGCCGCGATCAAGCACGTGAACGGCATGCTTTTGAACGACAAACAGGTTTACGTCGGCATGCATGTTCCTCGCAAGGAGCGCCAATCCAAGATTGAAGAGATGCGTAGCAAGTACACTAACATCTACGTGAAGAATCTCGATGAATCGATTTCCGACGAGGAGTTCAACCTCATGTTCTCCGAGTTCGGCACGGTCACTTCGGCTGTCGTTCAACGTGACGAGGCTGGGAAGTCCAAGGGCTTCGGCTTTGTCAACTTCGGCAACCACGAGCACGCACGTCGCGCTGTCGAGGAAATGCACGAGAAGGATGTTAACGGAAAGCAGCTTTACGTTTCGCGTGCACAGAAGAAGGCCGAGCGTGAGGAGGAACTTCGCCGCCATTACGAGAAGGTTCGCGAGGAGAAACTGAACAAGTACCAAGGCGTCAACCTCTACATTAAGAACCTGGACGACACGGTGACGGACGAGATTCTCCGCCAAGAGTTTTCGCCTTTCGGCACTATCACGTCGGCAAAGGTCATGATGGACGACTCGAAGGGATCTTCACGCGGTTTCGGCTTTGTTTGCTTTTCCTCTCCCGATGAGGCCACCAAGGCCGTCACGGAGATGAATGCGAAAATCATTGCTGGCAAGCCCATCTACGTCGCTCTTGCGCAGCGCAAGGAGGTTCGCCGCGCCCAGCTCGCCGCGCAGATGCAGCAGCGCAACCAGATGCGCATGCAGCAGCAGTCTGGCATGCCCGTTCCTGGTGCTTACCCGGGCGGCATGTACTACCCTCCTCCGGGCGGCATTCCTCCGCAGCAGCAGCGCGGTGGCGTCTTTTTCCCACCAAACATGGTACCTCGTCCTCGCTGGCCTGCGCCAGGCGTCCCTGGACAGCCAGCCATGCCGATGGGCCCGGGCGGGGCCTACCCTGCTCAGCAGGGTATTCAAGGTGGAGTTCCTCAGCAGGGCTTTGCTGGCCCTGCTGGTGCTGGCGTTCGCCCCGGTCCTGGTGGCCCCCGTCAGCCTCGCCAGCCGGGTGCACCTCAGCAGCCGGGTCAGCCGATTCCGCCCGGTCCTCGCGCCGGGCCGAACCCCGGCATCCCTGCCGGTGTCCGCCCGTCTCCCCAGATACCCGGAACGCAGCTCCCCGGCGCCGCCGGACAACCCCAGATGGCCGGTCCCCAGGGACCTCTGCCACGCGGACCTCCCGGACCCATGGGCGGTGCGCGGCCCGGCGGCCCCGGCGCCTTCAAGTTTGCGCCCGGCGCGCGCAACGCGCCCGGGGCGTATGGCATGCCAGGCGGACCGGCAGGCGGCCCCGGGTCGATGGGCGGCATGGGCATGAAGCCTGCACTGAATGCGGCAACCCTAGCGTCGCTGCCGCTAGACCAGCAGAAGCGCATGCTGGGCGAGGCGCTGTTCCCGCTGATCCAGGCGCACTCGAAGAACCTCGCGGGCAAGGTAACGGGCATGCTGCTGGAGATGGACAACGGCGAGCTGCTGCATCTACTCGAGTCGCCCGAGGCACTCACCGGCAAGGTCAGCGAGGCCGTCGCGGTCCTCGAGGAGCACATGCGCGCTCAGGGCATTGCCGTTGCTGGCGAGGCCTCGGCTGCTGACGAGCAGTGAGCGGAGTGCCGTGCTTTCTTCCTTCGACTTTTGATTTTGATTCCTTTCTCTGTTTGTGGTTACGTGTTTGGTTCTTGTGACAGGCTATTGTTTTGTTTTCAGCCCCTTCCTCTCCCCCCCCCCTCCCCTTCTTTCTCTCTGATTTCCCATTTGTATCATGGGTCTTATTACCCTGTACCTTTTTTGTTGCCATTTCCTTATCCCTTTTCTGTCTTTTTGTTGCTTTTGCTTGGTCTGTGGAGGCTTGGTTCACGTTGGTCGTATTTTTGCCTTTTCCTTTCTTTGCTCTTGTTGCCCCCCAATTCTTGGTGAAGCAGTCGGTCCTTTCTGTCTTCCCCAGAACACTCAGTCCTTCCGCGCACCCTAACTTTCCTTGCACATCCCGCTTTGCCCGCTCTTGTGCCTTTTCCTCTGGGCTGTGAATCCCCTTACCCTTAGCTCATTCGGTACAGTGAGAGGTTCACGAACATGGTTTCACCGCCACCTCGATGGCTGATCCATCTAAAAAGCCGAGCAGGACCTGGGTCTGCAAACATTCACCGACCACGTTTGGGTAGTTACATGGGTTGACCATTGTCACCGGAGAAACGCGATCAAACAAAGCCAAAAAACATTCACCGCATTTTGTGGATCCAATCTGCCAAAACGAGCTCGGGATGTGCAGCAAAAAGCCCTCAGCGTACTCTGGACAAAAATTGTGGGGCTGTGCCAGGCTGTTGGGTGCGCCATCATCGTCCGCTTGAGGCATGAGTTACAACACGGCCCCAGCACCAGGAGCACTGCCGCCGCCGCCGCCACCGCCTCATATGCCTCGCAGATGGTACGAGTACTGCTGACGGTGCTGCTGCTGCTGCTGCTGCTGCTGCTCCTGTTGCTGCTCCTCTCTCAACCATCATTCCCAACCTTGTGAGCAGGTCCTGCGAGACATGCCGCGCCAAGAAGGTCAAGTGCGACGGCGTGCGCCCCGTGTGCGGCAACTGTGCAAAGCGCATGTCCCGCCGCTGCGTGTTTCTGGGCCTCAAGGCCCGCGTCGATCCTGCCCTTGCCCGCAAGAACCAGGAGGACATCGCACTCACTCTGCAACGCCGTGCCGACGCCGACAACGGTGTGACTGGCAGCACTGCATCTGGTGCTGACGCCAACGTTGTGACCGCAACATCCACCCATAGACCCACCGCTGCCATTGCCGACGATGACGAGGACGACGAGATCCCAAACCTTGCAAAGTTAAATATCTTCGATTTTGTGGCGTCGGGAGTGCTGGACCCGGACCCAATCCCAGGCTTAGGCGGCCGAGTGGGCGCCGTGGGATCAGCGGCAGCGGCCGGCACTGAGGATAACGGCGATAGCAGCCTTCGGCGGCCAGGGGCACCGGTTGACGAGGAGCGCCGGCTGGCCGAGGCTTACTTTGACGGCGTATCTGTGCCATTGTTGTTCGTGCACCGCCGTTCGTACTTCAGCGACATGCGTAGGCTGCCGGCGCTCCTGCGGTAATGAAATTACTGTCGCAATTTGAAAATGGAGGGCTCGACGGAAGGACGGGTTGAGGTGGAGGCGGAGGCAGTTCGGGACTGAAGCTGCCTCAAGCAGCATGCTTACTATCCCCCCCGCTCTTCTACCCGCACCTTCAGCGCGGCTATTTGTGCTGGCGGCAGCCTGACACCGAATGGCTCGGTTGCACCTCCAAAAATTGGACAATGGTACTTTCGCAAGGCGCGTGCCTTGGCAATCGGTGCCTTCGACCGTCCCTGTATAGCCAACGTGCAAGGACTACTCATTTTGTCCTACTCGTGCGCAGGTATTAGCAGCCGCAATTTTCTTTCCGCTTGTTCGTCTCAAGCTCATATCTATTTTGTAGCCTTTGGATGCCATGAGCTTACGTGGCTCTACGACGGAATGGCCGGTCGAATGGTAAGGCCAAGCGCTTTAACGGTTTCTTATTAAATTCTGCAATTCAGGCAGTTTATCTCCAGCTGTATAAAGATCCTGTAGTTGATTTGAGCGCCAATCCGGCAGGCTGGTTGGATATAGAAGTGGCCCGGCGAGTGTGGATGGTGTGCTATATCGTGGATCGTCGTAAGCATACTTAAGCTCATGATCTAGGCTAATCATTCCATTTGGAACTAGCCTTCTTCGCGTCCAGAAGTAAATGGCTCCATATCCGACAGGACCACTCGTCGGTCCGGCCAATTTGCGAAGATAAGATCTGGAGAAGCTGGAGTGATCCAATAGCGCTGGCACCGTTTTACGCCTCCCACCACGGCGCGAGCGACAACTTCGCAAATTTCTTCAGCCATATACTCCCACTGTACTCACGATTTCAGGAGATCGGAGCACGGTGGCTGTCCGGTGAATGCGCAGATACCCGTTCATATGAAAACACCCGCGCGCGTGCGACAGCACGTGCCGAGCGCGCGCAAATGCACAGGCTTATGAGTCGGCTACCTGAGGCTTACAGGTTTCGGCTTCGGTCGACGTGGCTCCGGGAGCGGGAAATGGCCGGCGAGGACTGGCAAGCCCCAGTTATGCTGCACTTTAATTACCATGGCCTCGCTTGCGCAATGTCCCACCCGGATGTGCTGGACTATTTGGACACGGTTCGTAATGTGGTCGAGGGTTCCGAACACTCTGTGGCAGTCGCCGGGGCCGATAGTGGGAGCTACGCACCTCACTTCCTCAACGATTCTAAGGATCGACCTATGGAAGAAGATGCGGACAGAAGTGGTGGCGGGGCTAGCGTGCGCCGCAGGCTTCACAAGGAATCGACGCGCTGCCTATCGTCTGCGCTGCGCATGGCGATCGGCGCTGGTATAATGCTACGGTCCAGCGCACCAGTCACCAAGATCGGCGCACCAGTTTCGCTGCTGATGTTGCATGCGGCGCTCAGCCTCTTCCTGCTACGCCTCGCGGCGCCATTGGTGCTGGCGCTGCACACCGCCGCCGTCTCCACCGGCGCCTGCGGCGGCGGCAGCCAGCTCGGCAGGGGAAGGGCAGTCGACCCGCCGCCCATAGCCAGCTTAACGGCCGTCCAGACAGCTGCTCGCCTTGCCGACATAGCGGGCTTTCTCGACATCATGGCGCTGTCGTGCCCCGCTGCTGGCTTCTACGCTGTTTTTGTCCGCAGACTTGTCGACTTTGTCACTCGCCGTGACCTTGCCACCGCATCCGCCGCCGAGAACTTTGCTGTCAACCCTTCTGCGAACCATCTTGAAACAGCGGACGGGTCGCCCGAGGTCAAGGTGGATTTGGCCGCTGCCTCTGATTGCCCCGAGCCTGGGAGCGCACCTTCCACAGCTCCACTACTGTTCTCGGACCCGCCCCCCGTATCTGCTTCGCCTGGTGCTTCCACTCGGCCGTGTTCTCCTTCCTTGCATCCCGCCGCGCTCTCTCCCTCATCTGCCGCCTCTTCTGGCGCCACGGCTTCCACGACCGCCGGCACCACCTCCGCCTTCTCCGATGCCAAGCTGCTGGCTGCAGTGCGCCAGTTCTGCGCGGCGCCATTCGTCGACAGCGTGCGCACCATACAGTTCCTGGACAAGTTCGCCGGCCGTTCCAGAGTGGAGCCGCTCGGCACGCCGCTGCAGTCGCCTGGCGACGTCGCTGGCGATGCGGATGACGAAGCGGAGGAGGAGGATTAAAGAGCAACCGCAAGGCGACACCAAGCGTTGGCTGATGCCTGAGCTAGCGATCCCACGAGGCCGGTTTGAGTGGCGAATGTTTTATTTTTTTTGGCCGGCGATTAGACACGCCCACTCGCCCTCTTGAGTGTAATTAACTTCAGTTCGATCTGGGGGGCAGAAAGGCTGTATTCAATGGTGTATTTTTGAATTAGAGTATAATCACTGAAAATAGAGCAAACTGTACTGAACCATAAGTGCGGGGGCACGGGCTTATGGCATGCGTACCTTTACAGCATGGTGTTGAATTAAATTTTCGCGCCGAACTTAGAGCCAAATGTGGCCATAACATCAGCTTCGGAGTGGAACTGCGCTACAGCAAAATGAGGTGGCCCTGCCCAGAAACAGGTCACACCTTTCCACGAGAGGGCTTCACTTAACGCGCGTCAAGGGGCTGTCAACTCAATACGCACTAGTGTCATCACAATTCAGGAACTGATATACATCCCTCTCCGCCTGCAGACTTCCGACCCTCGTTTATTTGCATTTGT
>JADGKE010000134.1:0-11300 GCA_026954515.1 Cladochytrium tenue
CTTTTCATCTCTCGCTTTCTCTCTCTCTCTTCTCTCCCACACTCCCTCGCTCAACTCACTCAAGAACACTAGCACACAAATCCATACACACGAAGTATAAGCACGAATATTTGGCTTTCCGCTATTAGTTCCCCATTTTTTCTTTCTTTCTCTCGAGTCCTGTCTTGATCCTTGACTCTGCGTAAGTGCCGATCCGCTTGGACGCGCGCACCACCCTTCTATGGGATTTGTTTTTCAGCATTAACTCTTCCCTCCCCCTCAAGTCAACGTCATTTTTTATTCTACCACTTATAAACCCTTCTCCCACGCGCATCACCTTAACCATTTCCATCTCTCTTATCCTACCTCCCAAATAAACGCACCATTCTTGTCCCTCGAACGTGAGTACGACAGACCACGCCCTTGCTCTCTCCGATGACTAAGTCAGCTTTATCTTAGATGGCTCGCTTCCTGTGACATAATTAACGCGCCGGCCATGCTCGTTTGAAACGCTTTCCAATTTGAGTCCAAGTTTTGCACCATAGGATGCAAGCAATATATTGGCAGGTGTATTACTGCTTCCGCTACGACAAGCCTGCAAAAGTTGTTTCAGCCTGCATAATAATTTTCGGTTCTTGGAGAATCCAAATGCTTGACTTGGAGAAGCCACCCCGACACTTTTTTCTACCCCGCTCCCAGCTGTCGAGCGCGTCGCTCCCCACGAGCAGGCTCTCGACAACACAACGACCGGACACTTTCCTCGCCACACACGCGCTTTGCATATACTTTGCCGGATTTTTCGCGGACGACCGTCCCCCCTCCCCTTCCCCACCTTCCTCCTCCACTCCGCAGGAATTGGGGGAAGGAAAGGTCAAGCGGTCGATCGAGTTAAACCTAACTGAAGGAGCAAGACGCGAAGACGGCTCCTCCTGGAACACGCCAGACCTCACTCGAAAGTACTTCGAAAAGTCCTTGACGTGGACGTGGGGGGGGAGGGGGAATGAGGGGGGAGTCTGGTAGCCTGATATACCAATCGGAGTCGTGACGTAATTGTTGTTGCAGGCAGTCTTTCCCTTCCGAGGATGAATAACGGGACTCCTCAGTATCCAGTTCAATTTGGGTATGTGTGGTATATTCGGTATTGTATCCACCTGACAGCCTTCCCCCTTCCCGCGCTCCCCGTCCTGTCCTCAGCTACCAACACTCCGCTCTCGTTAGCCTCTCTGCACGTCCGGACGCCCCGCTTTTCCCAACTCCCCGGGGCCAGCTGCCTAGCCACACGACAGGATCAAGCGCAGCGGCTGGGTGGCGACCTGCACACCGACACACACGCGAGTCGCGCGAAGCCCACGACGGCGCAACTCGCGGCCGCGGGGGGCCGCGACCTTCAGCAGCACCTACTCACCACGGCGCGCCACGGCGGGGCGGTGGCGCGTTCCGCGCGCGTCCGCTGCGGCCGCCATCTGCGACATTCCACGGTCCGCTATTGCCTGGCCTGCACGGCGACTCGGCGGCTTTTCGCAGCCCTGGCGTCATCTATGCGGGTATTCCTAGTCAAGCCCATCCCCGGCCGGTCCCTGGAGCAGTCGCGGGGAAGGTATTCCACGGATCATTTGCGGTCCGGCCCGCGGAGCTACCCCCGGGGTTTGGAAGCGGAGGGTTGTCTATTCAGCCGCGGCCGGAGATGAGTTTGGATTGCGTCTCCAATAATCCGATGAGACCGGTCAATGGACACTCTGATCATTCATTGGCATTATCATCATGTCTTCCCTCTCCATTTTCCCATCAACCTCAAATACCACCGAGCATACCAAGCATACCTGGATTTGGTGCCTTTCAAGGTCTAATTGGTGGCTCGATTCAAATTGCCGACAAAAGACCAGCCACTCACGCAGGCAATCAGTTTGTAATGCAGCAAAACTATCGTAAAACACCCGAAGAATTGGCTCATAATCATCACTGCATCAAGCCGGAGCAACATCCCGGTTCAGTGGGCAGCAACTTGGATGTTGAAAAGCACCTGTCTAAAACATCTGACACAGGATCAGATGGCCACCTGACCCGACCCTCAAGTACCATGGTGATACGACCACCTCCACCTCCTGGCCTGGCCAGCATTCCAAGATTACCCCCTCTTCCACCTCTGGCGTCAATCAAAGCGGCCGCAAATGCGAATACCCCAAAAGCAGCAGCTCAATGTCTGCCAGGGAGTCCCCTTCAAAATCCAGGTGATTGTGGAGGGCCGGGTTCGAAGGTGTATGTGAAGGCCGACTCAAATTACGAAGTGCAGAGCCGTGATCATTCGGAAGCGGGCCGAGATGAATTTTCGGAGGTTCGCCCGGAGCGTGTTGACTCTCGGCTCGACTTGAAGGAAAATTCGTCTCCCAGAATGAAGCTTGAAGACTCGGTCCCATCCGAGCCCCTGTATTTCGAGTATTCGGTACCCACCAAAGATACTGCGACTGAAACCGCTGAATCGACTTTCCAAGATGTTTTGTACGTATAATCTCCCTTGGCTTCTCCAAAAATATTGCTAACGTCCTGAAGGATGGATCTGTGGACTAATGGGGTTCAATCATTGAACAAAGATTTGTTGAATTCAACTGTAGTCGAGCAAGAGTAAGCATTGCATCTTCTTGTAAGCAAAGTTACTGAAAATGTAATTGTACAGCGGTGCAGATAGTCAGTCAAATCAGCGGCGCTTTGCTGGTGAGCATGCCGAAACCAAATACCCTACCGCTACCATGCTGCCACAAGAATCGAATAATTGTATAGAAACCCCTGCGACCACACACGAAGGCGATGATTGCCTATCAGCAGAAACCAAAACCCACCAGGGCGATTATTTACCGACATCGGAGCCATCTCCTGGCACAATATCCGGTCACGAACTCGAGATCTATATTTCCTCGCTCCCGAAGCCCGTCACTTCCAACATGCATTTGAACGAGCAGGCTAATCCTGAAAAAACGCTTTGCGATTCCTGTTCTGACGAGATGGAAATGGCACCGACGGTGGCAGTTCAGTCGCCTTCTGAACCGCCATCCTCGGCATGTTATGGAATTGCGACTCTGGCGTCCCCGGTGTGTGCTGGATTGGCGGCCAGACCCGCAGCCGGGAGCTTCGATGGTCTGCCGCCTGCGGCGGCTGCGAGCCCACCATCCTCCACGCTGCCAGGCAAAGCCGAAGAGTCTCGCTGGCTGCTGGCGGCGACAAACCCGGCGGCAAACGCGGCAGTGGCGGCTGGAGTGTCTGCGGCGACATCTGCGGTGGGGACCTGGGCAGCGCGCGACGGGCGGAGAGGTGGTGCGGCTGGCACGGCTTCTGGCGAGTTTAGAGCGCAAGGGGGGTTACTGACATCGCTGGACGGAAGTTGGGGCGGCGATGACGAAGACGACGGGGACGTGGATGTGCTGGGCTTGATAGATGCGTTTTACTGACCGGGCTGTGGTCTTTTTTTTTTATTGTCGTTCCTGGCTGTAGTTCTATTGAAAGGAATGGCGCAGTGGTGGGTGGAGAATCTGGGGGCATCTTTGTTGCGGATCTTGACGAGACATTCAATCTCCGATGACCTCCAAACGCGTCGACCTTGGCGCAGGGGCGGCAGAGGCCGCCATAGGCACCTTGTTGTTGGTGCTGGAGAGGCTCATACTTTTTGGCTGCGACTTTCGTGCGTACAGGGTCCGATGCTACTCTATATCCACCCTTTGCCCCTGACCCACCCACGCGCGAATCCTGACCAAGGCTGATTGCGCCTCGTGCCCTCAACAAATGCATACCACCCCGACCTTCCCTGTCTTCTCCTAGCATTTCCACTCTATGTTTCCTCATGGTACTGGGCGAGCGGGCACGTAATCCTCGAGACCCTTCGCCTCGTCGCCCCCAGCCTTATACTTCCAAGTGCGACTTCCGACCGCGGCGCGTCCGTTGGCCCGCACTCGTCATCGACGGCGTGGTTAGCGATAGCTGACGGAGTGTTGCTGGCGGGGTCGAGCGCGGCACGGCAGACCGCACTGTTGTATTTGCCCGTCCACACAGTGGTCGCTCTGAACGTAGGCCTGTATTTCAAACCTCCACCATTCACCAACAACACATCTTCACATGACCTCCCCTTGACAAAAAAGCTTGCTGGTACAACGGTCGTGGCGCCGCTCGACGACCGCGAGCCCTCGAAAGGCAGGAAAAGACGTCTCCAGACGTCAAGGCTAGCTTGGGCTGTTGTCGGACTTGCTGTGATGGCCAGTGCGTCACATGGTGTATCTGCGGCTGGGGTGTTCTGGCATGTTGCGCATATGCTCCTGGAGTTTCTGCGCTGCCGGATGCAGCTCCATGGAAACAATGGTACCATCGGCGTGGCCGACAATGTCGGACCTCACAATCGGCATTTGAGTATTGTTTTTAGGGTAGGACAAGAATTAGCCCGTACTATCGTACTTCTGACCACTGACATACCAGACCGCCTTGGCGGTGAGCGTGGCCGGCTGCTTGTGGACTGAAAGTGGTGATATTTCCTGGCTAAAGATCGGTCGCGTCGGGTTGGGGCTACTCCTAACAAGTAGCGTGGTCAGTGTTGCTCAAGTGGTACTGCGATCGCTGGAGGTACGGGAATCAGTCTCTTCACGCGACTTCGCTTCGACAATTCAAACCTGATCCCTTATGCAGCCCTCAATCTCCTCGGCTTCGGTTTTGCTAAGTTTCCTGCTGGACTTTGGCTTGTACGCGGCGTTTATGGTCCTTGACCCCGTCCCGGTCATGTCCTTGCATGTGCTCGGTTTTGGGCTCACGACGATCGGTGCAATGTGGACTCGCATCGTGTCCATGCGCAGAAAACACGCCGTCAGAGCCACAGCGACAGTGGTTTCCCTCGCTCTGGTCCTCGCCACGCTCATTTCTGTTGGCAAATGGCGGCATCTATCGAGCGGGCAACTGAGCAAAACGGTGCCCCCTCGGCGGCTCCAGGTCGTGATCAGCTACGAGCCGGCCGACCTAGCCCTTGCCGAGTTTGCTGTCAAGGCGGTGCTCGGGCATGTCTCGGTGGCGGGGCTGACGCCGGAAGTTGTAGTGTATCTGAAAGACAAGGCGGCGAACGCGACCGAGGTAGGCGCGCGCCTTGGGGCGCACGTGGTGCGGCGGCTGCCAGACGTAGGCGGGGACGGGTTCGCGTATATGCACCACATTCTGTGGAATTACGATGCGCTACCGGACCACATGTTGTTCATGCACGCGGTACCATTCGGCTTGGTGGAATTCGAGCAGGGCGGCCAGCCTGTGGTTACCGAAACTCTGCTTAGGCGGTTGTTCTTGTTTGACGAGGACACTGGGTTCCTGCCGCTGGGTCCCTTTTACTCGGGCAACTTGATCGACGAGGCGCTGGGATTCCCGCGGATTCGCGACCTATTTGTCTACATACACAAAAAGTTCACCCCGGCTGTCCTTCCGGTAATTGCTTTGCCTGTGCCCATATGAACTTTCGTCAAAGCTCCCCTCCTCCTTCCCCCTAACTGTCCCTTCATTAACTACTTCTTTTTGCAGATTACACTCAAGAGCCATTTCATAGTGAGCCGACGGCGCGTCCATATGAATCCTAAGAGAGTGTATGCAAGGCTGGCCTATTTGTTGGCGGTGAGGCACATTACTATTTGGATTTAATCCATTGTAACCGTCCTTCCCCCTTCCCCCGGGTAGGCCCCGGAAGGCCACTACTTTCACGACGACGGACACATCTACCGACCCCCACTTCCGTCGACGCCGCGCATTCCCATGTTTGGTCACAGCATGGAACGCGGGTATCCTGCCCTGTTCCACTGCTACGATCTCAAAGCCCTCGACGGCTGCGAGCCGAACACGACTGGCGTGTGTGGGTGTGTTGATGGGAGTGGGAGTTCATCTATTGGCCTCAGAAGGGAGTAAATCTTTTTATGATTATGGTCAAATAAACATCACAGTTCTTTGCCGTTAAGTGTAAGGTCTTTAGTTTGACTACTAGTGTACCATGCGTCGGGCCTGGCTGCAACATCGCAAACATTCTTTGTCACCGGACCATTCAGCACAGAATAAACTGCAGATTATGTATTCTCTAGGACTACTGGGGTCGCCATTGACAAGGCTAAGTTGTCAGAAAATCTGAAACATTCTTAATTTGATTGAGTTTCAACTCCAAGATGATATTTGTCGCTAGCCAGCTAGGCCTGAACGCCATTTGCTCTGTTGGAGTGCAGTGAGGAGGTTGTGTTATCACGAGAGCAGCGTGTATGCGGAAATCGACCTGGAAGTGTCCGCCCTGTCTGATTTTCCGCCATCTAGTGTGGTTGAAGTAAGTAAAATAGTCCAGTCCAATTGTTCATTGCGTTATAGTCCGCCTTTGTCCTTTCAATTATCAAGCGGGGTCCGAAATTCGCGATGACATCCATGGCAGCATTGCGAACAGCGCGCGTTGCCGCCGACGACCAAGACGACCTTCCTATGCCTGCCACCCGCGAGGTCGAGCTCGGTTCTACGGCCACCACCCCCGCCTCGGCTCAAGCATCTGCCAACCAGGAGGCTATCCGCATCAAGCTGGACACGGAGGGTGGTATATGCACTGACAGCCCCACCTATGTCGCCGGGGGCTACGGCCAGTGGCCAAACTTTCTCCACAGCAAAGGAAAGACCTTCGTCATCCTGGCGTTTACCCTCATGGTCCTCGTCGGCGTCGGCAACATGGCCGTCCTGAGTGCCCAGCACGCGTCGAGGGCCGACCATCTGTACTCCCGACCGTTGCGGGTCGCCTGGTTTACGGCCGGCCTCGGCGAAAAGTACTTTGTCCTGGCCGCACACCAGGTCAACCTCACTATCCACAACTTTTGTGCAAACCACTCGGCCATCAAGGTCGAGAACGAGATCTTCATGTTCACGGACGTGACCTGGGTTCGCGAGCCTTGGCTGCGAAAGTACATGCGAAGCGGGCTTGTGCGTCTGGTGTATAAGGAGCCTCACGGTTGGCCGCAAGACTCTCAAGATCGCTACGAATGGATGATTGAGGTAGAATATTTCAGCATCTTTTTTTCTTCGCTCTGATAGTTTTGCATAAGGTGCTCAATGCAAGACATGGTCGATATGACTATGCATTTTGGTTGGACTCTGACAATATGCTGACCGAGCCTATATGCGAGAACGTTTTTGGGGATCTGATTGGAGCCATGCATCCCCATTTTGGAGGTCAGTTTTCGTTGTTGTTTTTGAATAACAAGACATTAAAATCTCAAAAGCGAATTGGGGTCCATATGAATCTCGCAAGGAATCGCTTGCGCACGTTCCCGACTCGTCGATGTTACCGTACTTTTCTGGTAGTGAGAAAAATTATTCTGCTTTTGGAAGGAGCAGCCTACTAAATAATTCTTCTTTTGGTTGTCGCTCAGCCCACATATTCGGGGGAACGCAGCCGGAGATGCTAAGACTGTGCCGCACCTGCGCCAATTGGACAAAAATCGACCAAGAACGCGGGCTACAGGCCAAAGTAGCGGACGAGTCTTACTTGAATGCCTACTTCCACAATGTGCGGTATCCGAGCACTGTCCTTTCGAGGGCCATGGTCTGGCCGGACTACGCAAGGAAGGAGTGGTTTGACAAGGCCACTCGCTTGGCAACAGCGGTGGATAAGAACCGGTTTTTTGAAAGCTATTCTGGGTCTTGAGGAAATGGCTGGGGAGTGAAGTGGTGTCTCAATGATGGTCCGTAATGAGAGTCCTTAATTTTATTTACATGTTATTTCACAATTCATCTTTCGGAAACTACCATTTAAATTCTATAAGATTGTGCTCCACTCCCGCTCCTTGACCTAGGACCCTTAGGACGCCCAACTTGAGAACTGGAGGGCTGTCTGATTTATTTCCAGCACCTGCGCAGGGGTCTTTTGGGTATGCTAAATTCTCGGTCTGCCTTTGGTGTGAAATTTCACTGATCTAGTGAATTTCGGGAGATGGCACAGGCCGTCGGTGGTGTTGCTGATCCCGGCGTCGATAGGGACGGGAGTAACGGACCAGCCGTCCGCGTCGAGGCGATGGGTGATGCTGGCGAGGGAAGTATGGGGCCTGGCTGCTGCGCGGCTGCCGCTTCCACAGCTGACGTCACTGCCGCAACTTCCCCGGATCGGAGCCCGTCGGCTGTCGACCACCTCGTCTCATCGGAGCTAGGCGAATCCGCCATCGGCTCGGCACCCGTCCGAAAAGCTTCCTTGGACGGCACGCCGGAGATGGGAGACGGCGACGGCGGCGACAAGGCCCCGCCCAAGCTTGACAGAGCTCCTACCCCTCCTATTCTTCGGGCCGAAGCTTCGCCAAAGCCTTTAAAGGCCTCTTCCAATCTCATATCCGTGGGCTTCTTCTTGGTTATGGTCTTCTTCTATTTCCGTGACCACCCGATCATGGAAGATCTACCCTGCCCCAGCTGGCTACCGTGGTGCAAACATCCGCCACTTCCTGGCATTCCTCCGGATCTTCCGCGCGGAGGCCATGAAGATGATCTTAGGATGGGGCACATAAAGGAGATGATGGTCCACGCTTGGACCGGGTACACCGAGTACGCCTGGGGCGCAGACGACCTCAATCCGCTCAGCAAGACACCTCTAAACTGGTATCCTCCCGGGACCCTGTTAAACACAGCTGTGGACTCGCTGTCGACCCTCCACATAATGGGTCTCCACGAGGAATTTGCCCGCGCTAAAGAGTATATTCTCAAGCGCTACCTGGGCGGCGGCGACAAGTTCTTCGCGAAGCTGGGGCAGAAGGCGAGCTTTTTCGAGACCAACATTCGCATTGTCGGTGGCCTCTTGAGTGCCTACGAGTTCGACGGGGATCGGCGCCTCGTCGATGCGGCGTGTGTTGTTGCCGACAGGCTGGTGAGCGCCTTCTACTGGGACAAGGGGAGGTTCAACATACCTCTGAACGAGGTTAACATGACCAGGTATAATATCTCGAACGCCGCTAGCCCACTGACCTGACGATGGCAGTGGCGAAACTACCGACAACGGTGGCGGGATGTCCGAGGTGATTTTGGCACAGGCCGGGACACTCATCTTGGAATTCGAATACCTCTCGGATGTTAGCGGAAACCGCACCTATTATGAGCTGGTAACGATACCTTTTTTTTTTAAGAAGAGATCTAATCTTCACTGCAGGCTCGAGAAACTTGGAGACGTATCTACGCTATAAAAGGATCTCATATAAAAGGCCTTATCCCAATGTATTTCAATGCAATCGATTCGAGCTTTCCCTCAAGTAAGTAATCCAAGATATGTGGCCTTCATAACACACCACCAGGGCAACAATTCGGGCTTGGCGCTCAGTCCGACTCCCACTATGAGTACCTGTTAAAGTCCTGGTTGGCGTCGGGCGACCCCGAAATACTTAAGCTTTACGACAAGGCTGCAAATGTAATATTACTTTCTGCTTCTTTTGTTTGCTGAGACCGCTTGGGCGTAAACACCAGGGATTCATGATCCATCTCCTTCAAGAGACGGAGGAGGGTCGCTATGCTTATTTTGCTGACCTTGCTACCGAGGACGGGCTGAAAGTGAAGCAGGATCATTTTTACCAGCACCTGGTAAAGTGGCCGACCTTGTGGCAGACCGAAGAGTAACTTAATATCCTCTTCACCTAAAAACCGCAGAGCTGCTTCTCCTCGGGCATGTTCGGCCTCGGTGCGGTCAAGTCGTGCCCGTTCAGGCGGCACCCGCGGCACATTCGTGTGCGCCCGAGCAGGGCACGCGGCAGCCTGCTGCAGCCATCATGCCAAGGGCGCGAGCTGGAGGTGGCCGAGCGGCTGGCCGAGGCGTGCTATGCCGCCGCCACCGAGTCCGGGTCAGCCGGCGTCGGGTTCGAGGTTGCGCAGATGGTCGAGACCGAGCTGGCGCGTGTGTGGAAACCAAGGATCGCAAATCACTTTTATGTGCTTCGGTAGGTTGCTTTTCTCCCGTCATTTTCTGTGCGAGGTTTGGGCATGCAGCTCAGCCTGCAATCCTGTCGCTGCTGCGTGATGTGGGAAACTAATTGCTTTTCGTCGGGACAGGCCCGAGACTGTGGAGTCCCTTTTTTACATGTGGCGCCTGACCCACGACCCGAAATGGCGCAAGAAGGGTTGGGAGATCGCCGTCGTAAGTTGACATGTGTGGCATGTGTGGGTGGTTATTTTGATCGGTCCCTAATCCATTTGCTCGGTCTGTCACAATGCACCAGAACTTGAACGCGACCTGTCGCGACGACGCCGGCTTCCATGATCTTGAGCACGTCATCAAGCGGAAGCCCATGGACCGCCAGGAGTCCTTCTTCCTCGCGGAAACGCTCAAGTACCTTTACCTGTGGGTGTCCGGGTGTCGTATTGGTGCTTCCCTATTGTCCCTTCCGTTCCGAACTGCCGTAACCGCAGACCGGCCTCCCGAGCTCCTCTGACCACTCTCACCCACCTCTCCCTGTTTTCTCGCCCTCGCTGCAGTCTGTTTGCTGACGACGACACCGTGTCGCTGGACTCGTACGTCTTCAACACCGAGGCGCACCCGCTCTCGGTGCGCGGCCACGGCCGCCGGTCCCACCTCGTGTGGGGTCAAAAATAATGATGGGTGGGATGTGGACGACTTGATGTGATGAACCATCGTTTTCCCCCACCCCCCTCTTTTTTTTTTTTGATGTCAAGCCGCATTTTTTCAATCTTTGGACGAAATGCAAGTCACCTTAATGTGCTTGTGGGGGCAGAACGACGCGGTGGCTCGCGGGGCAGTCCTGCAGTTTGACCTGTCGCAATACGCGGCCATTTAGATGTCCCGACTTCTGTCAGGCCTGGAGATGCACCTCCCCTCCCCTCCGCCCGCGAATTCTGGGGGTTGGGTTTTACGACGATTCCTGCTCGATCTGCGCCCCAAGAACAGATAAAGTAAACGCAATACGGTAGTTATATAATTATTGAAAAGAACGCTGGTGTAAATTTCGGGGAGGATGAGGGTGAGGAAAGGGAGCGCGGGGAGTGCTGACTCGGGCAGGAATCACATCGTGTGTATGTATTTATGCTTCCCCTTCCTCTCGGAGCAGCCGAAACACCTCCTCCAGGTCCTCGACGCCGTCCACAGGCTCGGCCACCGTCCACTCTGTCGGCGGCGGCGGTGGCGGCGGCGGCGGTGGCGGCAGCAGCGTCGCGTCGTTCCGCCTTGCGTGCTTGGCCTTTCTGGATTTCTTCAGGGGCCGCGCGGCAGGGTTTCGGTCCTCCTGGGAGCCTTTAGCCCCCACCCCCGCCGCCCCCGCCCAGTTTGCGCGGGTGGGGTTTTGGGGGGGGGCCGGGGGGGGCGGCGAAAGGCG
>JADGKE010000135.1:0-11270 GCA_026954515.1 Cladochytrium tenue
GAGGGAGGGAGGGTTCCAACCTCTATCACGACAAAATCAGCATCAGCCGACTCAGTGGCAAGTTGTTCGCTCAGGCCACGCAGATCTAAAGAATGGGTGGTGGGTACGGTTGTCAGATAAGGCGGCACGGCTTCTCGGAGCGATAAAGCCCTAAGACAGCAACCGCTGGCTCACCCAGGCACGGCTCGCTGCTGCCGGTGGCGATGACGCGGATCTTGCCCGACGCCACCGCGGCTGCTAGTGCGGCGTCAGCCGAGGCCAGTTCGCGCAGCACGGCGTCCAGCTCGAACGCCGTCACGTCGTTGACGGCCGGCCGCGTGTTGGCCGCCAGCACCACGGCCGTGCCGCGGCGCGCCAGGAAGCGCGCAAACGGCAGCACGCCCAGGATCGCGTCGGCGCCGCTGTTGTCGGTGAAGAGGATCGCCTTGCAGTGCACCCGCTCGCGCAGGCGGCGGAGCAGCTGTGGGAGGTGATCGAACTTTACTGGATGCCGCACTGTCTCCTGGTTATAAACGGGTGAGAGGTCGTCAGTAAAAAAGCAACATAAAACTACAACAAATCCACGGTATTGGATACAAAACCTTCGCCTTATCAAAGCCTAGTTCACCCTTCTTCAGAAGCTCTTGTATGGTGGTCGACCTAGCCCGTTCAAAACTTAGAAAGAGACAGGCCAGTGGAAACCTCACCCCCTGTTCGAAACAAAATGTTAATTGCCATGAACGCAATGGTGTCATAAAACCGTACCAATCATACATATTGCCTTGTAACAAGCAAATACAACATGTCAGCAGACATCGGTGTTCAAGAATTAAGAGTCATAGCAAATACACTACCGGCAAGAATATTATCAGTAAGAGTGCGTATTTGTTCCTCCTCGGGAAGTTGATCAATCTCTTTCACAAGATCAGCGAACAACGGCATCGCGTGGCTGTTTTCCTTCTTCTTGACCCCCTCAAAAACATCCATGAAACCCATCTCGCGGAGGCATTGTTCTCTTAACTTCAAGAGGCTAAAACATATAATTAAACAACAGCACAAAGTTGCAAAATTATAAATTCGCTTGCCTCCGGATTGATAACGCCCCATATGCGTTTGGCTCTTTTCTGAGCCTTTGCAAATGCCCTCTGTACATGGACTCGAAAGAGGAGGTTCGGGCCTTGATCATTTCCGGGCGTGCTTGGGCGGCCAAAGCGCCCCCTCCCGCAGCAGCATGTTCCCATTCAAACACCATGGCCGCAAGGTCCGACAGATTCTTGTCCAGCAGGTCAAGCCAATAATGCTGGAGGCGCGTGTCGCTCGCCATATCTACCGTATCGGGATGGTAGGCGGACGGGTCGCGGAGGAGAGGGAAAGTCAGCATGCCGCTGCCAACCAACTCAATGGCGCCGACAGCGCTCGGCGAGGTGCAAGATATTCGCTGAACCTGGCTAAAGTTCTCAGCCACTGGAAATGTCATTGAGCGTCGTCGAGGAGCGTCACGCAAAAATGCGCCCATGGCTAGTTCAGGAGTGATTAGCGAGCGGCCGCAAGAATCACGCGGAGCTTCTTACCGCCTAAATATCCCTCATGGCGAAGGAAAAGTGCCTTGATTTTCCCCTTCGACCAAAAATTTATCGCATAGCTAATAATCATGTAAGAAGTAGCTAGGCCTTCAGATAGGCATACTTTAATGTATTCATTGTAATTGGATGCCCTAAGACGGGTTACTCACGTATTACTTTCATCACCAACCTCGTATAAAGAATCCCGAAAAATAAATATTTTGGATCCCATGGGCCTGAGCATTTAAATATGCGATCTGCCCTATGTTGTTGCTGCTGGCAATGAGATAATATTACCAAAGTGTGATTCACCTAACAAGGTACTGCAGCCCGAAACAAATCAGTAAAGGCCGAAAATAAACGGCCACAAACCAAGAGCGAGCGCGAGATATCCTCTTGGCGAAGGTTCTTTCTCTCTTCTGGTGACGCTTTGAACACCTTTCCAAAGGATGACGCTATTGCAGATGCACGAAGACCAATCTTTGGATAGTCCCTTGAAAGAGCAGGTCGGCACCGGCAAATTTCTACCAGATAGGCTTACCCGCCATAAATATCGCCAACCTTGTTGCGAAACAGTTATTAAAATCGCAAATCTTCGAAGAAGTCCTTACAAGCATATCAACGTTCTTGTTGTCCCCCTCCTTCGATAAATCTAGATACTTAGCCCACTGGCACGAAGGCAACACTCACCCAACATCTCGTCATAGGATTTGGCCTCCGTAAGGAGAGAAAGCAGCCCCCAAAGCGTACCGCCGCCAAGAGATGTTCCTAAAAACTATCAGTATTACTTGCCAGGGAAGGATTTTATACCGCTGATTCGCTCGTAGGTTTCGTCACTCGTCACCTTCAATATGCTGACTCCAGAACCAATATTTACTAACTGACGGAAATAAACGATCAGACAGATTGGCTCACGCTGATGGCGAATACCAGGTACGGGAAGAGTTCCGGAGGGGTCTGCTTGTACTGAAGGGGCTCGGGCCTCCTCTCGTCGTAGGTGAGGACTTCATCAGGAATGCGACGAACCATGAAGTTCAGGCCCGTGATCAAACTGTCCCGCAGAGGTAAGAATTATGCCAGGAAACCAATGACACCTGCCATTCCATTTCATCCTCGCGTTGAATCGTCACCCCCAGCTTCTCCTTGAAGAGATCTTTGTGGAAAAGCACTTTCAAGTTAGATGCGCGCATATTAATCCTCCACTAGCCATAGAACTTGTGGGCCCCGCCGCCAGTCGCTGAGAGAATATTTAGAAGAGTCGACCTGATTCAACACAAACCCTTTATTACTCTGGACGACAGCTGAATGTTCTCGTCTTTGTTCTCGTAGAGTACTTTATAAATAAAATCGACGCACTACCAGATTTCTGGTAAGGCAAGAAGAAACTCCCTGTGGGTCGACGCACCTGGTCAATGTGTTGCGTCTCAAACTTGACGAAGTTCAATCTACCCCCGGGCGAATCATGGCTGCGTGAAAACCTGCGCCCATGCGTCAGCATTGTCGTGAGAAATGAGCAATTAGGCTGCAGGGAAGCTCGGCGTCGCCCGTGGTAACCCACCATACGACTTTTGCAAGACTTCCGCCCTAGAGGAAGGTGGTTACAACTTTGCTCCTGTATCGCTACAGAGATCGCTTTTGTTGCGTGGGAGCACTCACAATGTCGACAGCGATCTGTGCCAGATCTTCAATTTGGTACGGAAAGACGATATCACTGCGCGAGAGGACGCGTTGCGGTCGGACGCAAGGGCAAAAACGGTTAGCATGCACAAACATACAATAGTGGTGGGAAGGATGAACGCCGGGGACACGACGGGTGGTGGAGGTTAGCCCAACCGGGTTTCCGTCTCCGCGTCGTCGTTGATCTGGGCGCCTTGAGGATTGAGCTTGAACATTTTCGCTAGTTCTGTTGTCCTCAGCTTTTTTCGGTCAATCACGCCACTGTCGGAAGTTAAACCAACTAGCCACCCCCCTATGAAGCATATTCAAATACTTCATAAAGAGAGCTGGGAGTGATCAGGTGTTTTATTTATTTTTAATTCAGTTCTCGATGAATCACTCGAAAACACAAGATCAAATGAGCGCGTCAACGAAGCCAACGGTGGTGGTCAAACTCGCGGATCCGCGCGGGGAGCAGGCGCGTTGGTGCCTCGAGCAGTACTACACTGAGCTCCAAGCCCGCTTTGATGGCGGGTTCAAAGTCGGCCAGTCCCGCGACCCGGCACCGGAGGCCATGGAACCGCCATGCGGGGCGTTCCTCATGGCCTTCCTCCACCAAGGGGATGACGACAACAACAACGACAGCCTCACAGCCGCCACAGCAAGCGAGCCTCTTGGCTGCGTGGGGCTCAAGGGCAGCGAGGCGCGGCGCCTCGGCCTGCAGGCCGACCCCTTGTGGGCCGTCGCCGAGGTAAAGCGGCTGTGGGTGTCGCCGGCGGCGCGCGGGCTCGGGGTCGGGGCGGCACTGATGGTGGCGGCCGAGGGCGAAGCACGGCGGTTGGGGGTTGCGCGGCTACGGCTTGACACGAACCGCGTTCTTACGGAGGCGCTGGCAATGTACCGCCGGCCAGGGTCGGGCTGGGTCGAAATCGCGCGCTTTAGCGACGAGCAGTACGCGGACTTCTTCTTCGAGAAGGTGCTGGGGTGAACATTAGATGGGGGAGGTAGATTGGGGTTGCGTGGTTGGACTTGTCACAGCAATGGCGCAAGAAAATATTCCGCAAAATGGACTTGAACATCGAAGAGCTGCTGGAAGCACCGTTCAAGAAGGCCGAGGACGAGGTGCGGTGCAATATCGGCCGTCCTCATTCTTTTGCACCGATTTTAGTTGGGGAGGGATAACACTGAGGGAGCGAGGCTAGGGAGTCGGGAGACAGTAGGCGGACCGTGAGATTGAATGCGAGCATTACAACTGACGCAGCCACTTCCAGGCGCTTGCACTCCACAGCAGCAGATCCGCCCCTGACCGTTCGTCGCATTCGAGAGATGAGAAAACGAATGGACATGGCCACGGTAGCACGAGCAGCAACAGGGGCGGCGAAAGGTACGCCCAGAGTCTGGTCTATTTGTTATGGCTTTCTGAATATTCTTTAGGCGTGCAGCCGACCACGGTGAGGATGGCGACGACGGCGGCGGCCGCCGAAGTAAGAGGCACCGCAGTTCATCACGCTCCTCCCGACGCCGCAGATCTTCGCGCTCGGCGTCCCCCCGCCGCGGCCATCGTCACAGGTCCAGCCGCTCGCCCGATAGGAGGGATCACAGGGAGCGGGACGGTAGATCCTCCCGCAGCAACCGCGAGAGGGGCGACCGAAGCGACAGAGAACGAGAGCGAGAAAGGGAGCGGGATCGTAGCGAGCGTGACAGGCCTTCGTGGAAAGACTCGGATAGGGATCGCGATCGGCCGAGGCGCTCGCGCTCTCCAGAACAGGCTAGAGAGAAAAAGAGACGTGGCGAGAGGTATGCATTCTTCCATACCTTTGTGTTTTCGTGCTTGCTCTTATATTTATTTCCATCCTCCTAACGTCTCCCTTGCTTTCATATAGTCGGGAAAGGCGCGGTCCCCTAACTGATGCTGAGAGAGACCGGCGCACAGTATTTATCATGCAACTTGCTGCTAGGATCCGATCGAGCGATATCGCCAATTTTTTCTCTGCGGCCGGTCGGGTCCGCGACGTGAGGCTTATCACGGATCGCGTCACAAGGAAGTCAAAAGGGTGAGAAAGCAGATTGTCCAACCCATGTTTGATAACCGTTAATATTTAGTGTGGGTTATGTCGAGTTTTACGAAGAGGAGTCGGTAGGGCCCGCCCTCGCGATGACGGGACAAAAGCTCCTGGGTATACCTATCATTGTGCAACCGACTGAAGCAGAGAAAAATAGGATCGCGGCTGAGGCCGAGGTAGCAGCAGCGGCAGCGTAAGTGCCTGGGATCAGTTAACTTGGCTGGTCTGACTGGAGGTTCGTCTAACAGAGCACTGGACAAAGCCGGTGCGCCTGGAAGTATTTTCAATCGACTATATGTTGGGTCGCTCCATTTTTCCTTGACAGAGGATGATATTCGGGAACTGTTCGAGGTGTACGGGCCACTGGAGTTTGTCACTCTGCACAAGGATGAAAGCGGCAGGTCGAAAGGGTTTGCCTTTGTACAGTAAGTTCGGAGTTGTGTTTACGGCGCCACATTTACTTTCCCTTCCCCCCAATAGATATAAGTTTGCAGATCATGCAAAGCTAGCTTTGGAGCAAATGCATGGATATGAACTGAAAGGACGACAGGTCTGTGGAGATGCATTTTTTGTGCCCAAGTTTAACCTTTCATGATTTCTTGTGACTGAAGCTAAAGGTTGGCTTGTCGACGGATAAAGCATCTTCGTATCAGATGGATCAGGTCGGACTCGCGTTTATGGACGATGATGATAAGCAGGGTATTGCTCTTAGCTCTCATGCTCGTGTTAGCCTTATGGCAAAGCTGGCACGCGCTGAGGACGGGCTGATGGTGGAAAGCAACTCGTCGTAAGTGATATTCAGGCTGGTCCTTGTATTGTTTGCTAACACCCCTGTCGACAAAGGCGCCCCCAGACCTCCTCGTCCCGCTGCGTCCTGCTAACGAACATGTTTGATCCCGAAACGTAAGCTGGCGCCATCTACGAGGGGTAAAGGCTAACACGGTGAACGTTGACTGTAGCGAAACGGAGCCTGACTGGGATAAGGAGATCGAGGAAGATGTAAAGAGCGAATGCGCAAAGTTTGGAAAGGTTGTACACGGTGCAGTCGACAAAGACAGTCAGGTATGTTGCTTCTTTTCCGCCAAGCTCTCTCGCTTACAGGCATTTCCACCTTCTCAGGGTCATGTATATCTGAAGTTCGACTCAATCCAATTTGCTCAAAATGCTATTAATGCGCTGAATGGCCGATTCTTCGCAGGAAAGCAGGTAAAGAAAGCCTAAAGTTTGACCGCCCCCATTTGCTCCCATTGCACCAAATTATGCATCGTCTCAAAAGTTTTGAACTCTTCTTTCGATGTATAGATTCAAGCATCGTTCATTCCGGACTCCTCATACAATGCCCGCTTTCCCGAGGCCGCTTTTCTGTAGAATTCTGGCGGAATGTCTGAGGGGGAATCCGTTCGCCATGGTCTAATTTCATTTGTTCCCTTTTGCTCATCTTGGCTTGAATCCCTACTCACCTTGAGGACAGGTTACGTGGGGGTGGGCCTGAATAAAGGAAAGAACGGTATAGCTCTTTGTCATTGTGGCCCATGTCCAACAAGAATAGCATTATCCAAGAGTCGCAAAAAAAGTAAGAATCGTGTTTCAGGTAGGCCATGCCGGTGCCGGTGGGTGCCACTTCCATGATGGAAGGCGGCCCCTTAACCACGGCGCCCAACTCCGAGCAGCCCGCTGCAGCCCAACCCACCGGTGCTGCTGCCTCCGCCGCGGCCTCAACCCCTCTCCTTCGGTCGTGGCTGAGCAAGCTTGTCGCCGCCGCCCAGAACCCTGCTGCCCCTCAGCAGTCCGCCCCCGTCACCTCTGCACCGACGACGGCAGGCTCAACGGAATACGCTACTGCGCCGGGCCCGTCATCCCCTGGCTCAATCAGCCCTGCATCTGCCTCGCCGCCGCTCCCGCCGTCGCCGCGCACCTTGCCGTCGTCCTCCCCTGCACCGGCACCGGCGGCCGCTTTGCCGGCCTCACCGTCGGCGTCCTCGTCGTCGTCATCTGCGTCCTCGTGGTTGGCACTGCCTAACCTCTCCCGCATTGTGTCTCGCCCCGCCGCCTCCTCGGCTGCACCAGCCGTGTCGTCCCCGCCTGCTCTGGTCGCCTCTTCTACCGGTGCTACCACTGCCGCCTCTACGACAACCGATCCGCCCATTGCTGTCACTTCGGATGCCGGCACTGTTACAAACACGACTGACCCTCCTGCCGAAGGTGTTTTGAGCACAGCCCCCACCCCGGCCGCTCCATCCACCGAACTGCGACGCCCCGTCCGTGACTGGGCCGCAAGGGCTTCCATACGGGCCTCGATCCTCGCCTCGGCGCCACGCCAACGGGACGTGAACTCTGTTGAAGATGCAAAGCGTAGGCTATTTTGCTTTTTGTCTACCCACCACCTTCGTGTTTTGTCTTGCAATACTTTCCCTGTATTCCAAAACCCACATCACCCTTTCTGCTCGCCCCACCCGAAGCTGACACACTGTACAGGCCGCGCCGCCGCCCGCGCGCGCTTCTCACTGGCCGCCCCCGCCCGCGCACCGCCGCCCGGAACTAAGGACCTGCAGCAGCAGCAGCCATCCAACGTTTGCCCGCCAGACTGCACGTTGCACTCGCCACTGCTGCACCGCATCCAGCGCCTTAATTCGCGCGTCTCCACCATCCACGACCGCGTTGCCGATCTGCACGCCCGCCCGCCGCCCTCGGCACGCATCCTCGGGCCTGACTTTGTCGCCTCGCCTGCCGGAACTGCGACTGCTGCAGCGGCGGCGGCGGCGGCTGGTGCGTCGGACGACTACGGCGGCTTGCCGATCGTCCCGATCCGGTCGGAGTAGGCACTCACGTATGGGATGAAGGGGGTAGCGTCGTTAGTGTCTGCTGGAGCACCGCGGGTCGGGCACAGCGGACAGCAAGTCGGTGGATGCTAAGTTTGCTTGCTTTTGCACTTACATTTGGGCCTCATTCACCCTGACTGCTTGGATTGCATCTGCCTTCGGCTGTTTACACTTTTCCCCCACTCTTTCGTGAACGCCCCACGCTTCCTTCCCCCCCCTTCCCCACATTGCTCCCGCCCTTCCTTCCGTATAGTATTCGTTATTGCCCAAGCAGAGAATCAGAACAAAATGCCTGTATTCTGCAAAATTTGTGTGACAAACCGAAAATATGTGGCGAACCTTCTGGTATGTTCCTGTAGTTGGTTTGCTGTAGGCAGCCATCAGGCGAGTATATAAGACCGCGTGGGCAGCCCCCTCTCACCCTCCACACAACATAAGCTACTTCGCGCAAAACCAGTATCTTACAAGCGAGGAATTCCTGATCAATCAACCTACCATGGCCGTCTTCTTCCCCCGCGACTCTGTCTTCGGCGACATTGACCGCCTCTTCGACGCCTTTGCCTCGGATGTACTGGCTCCACCCGCATCAAGCTCCAACAACACGGGCACCGGCACCGTGACGCGCGCCCGTGGCGGAGGTGCCCTCGGTCGCCTTGACCTTGCCGAGACCGACAGCTCGTACGTCATCCACGCCGACCTGCCCGGCGTCGCCAAGGAGAACGTCAGCGTGTCAGTCGGCGAGGGCAACGTGCTGACTATCGCCGGCGAGAGGCAGCAGAACTCTGAGACCAAGGACGCACGCAGGCACATTGTCGAACGGTCGTACGGCCGGTTCGAGCGGGCTGTTCGCCTGCCGGAGGACGCCGACGTCGACAAGGTGCAGGCCAAGATGAACGAAGGCGTGTTGGAGCTGTCCTTCCCCAAGCTGCCTCCCCTAGAGAACAGGAACCGGACCATCACCATTCAGTGATGGCCAGGACGATATCCTCCTCATTTTTTTTGTTAGCATTCTTTGTCTTCTCTCATAGCCCCAAAGTTAAGGTGGAAACTTTGGAAATAGCATTTTTCATTCAGGATAAATAAAATTTGTCAAGAAATTGGCCAGCAGTTGGGGGGACTGTTCTGGATGATCGGAAATGCTTCCCCTCAATCCGTACATAGCGCCATAATATTCGACTCCAAGCTCCCTATCAACCCAGTGCAGACACTCGCAGGCCAGGTCGACAACAACAGCATGAGATCGGAGGGGATCTAGGAGGAAGGATATGAGTCTGGTCGAATGTCGAGTAATAATTTGTTAAAAAGTTAGATGTGGGGCTCAAAGGTGGAGTAAGGCAAGAGGGAACATGCATATAGGCAATCATATAGTGTTTTTGGATTCGCATGCCTTTCATCGGATTTTGAGAGCTCCACACTAGGCCATTAGTTACATGATTTTCATTTCGGCATTGTGTTCACCTGTGCGAATGAAATCACTTGCACTCTTGAGGATTGGCGATGGTACCTTTCCTTCAACGTTTTCAGAATGAACAAAAGGCGCTCTGCTACCTGCTCATGCAGGCCAGTTCCACAGATTTCCTGAACAATAGGACCACCCTCCTTAACCTTCGACTTCTTTCGCCTCCACTCACTCACGAGGGCTCCAATGTCATTTTGTAGGGATGCAACCAAGCTACTTCCCGCAGAAGACATTTGCTCCTGGGTTATCATTCAGCCTTGGCGTTCGTGGAATCAGGCTGTCAAGAGCTGATTCACAACATGGAGGTTCGCATAATCCCGCAGCTAGATCGTCTGGCTTTCCTCCAAAAAAGCAGATTGCTCAGTATTATCGCTATTTGCCACACAAAGACCGTGGAAGTAGGTTAACCTAAACGGATACCAAAGCTTCTTGTTAGTCGGTCCAATACGCGTTGTTCACCGCACGAAATTACAACGTTGGACATCCATTAGAAAAAGGCCAAGGCACGTTTATATTAACTGCTCACACAAGGCCGGAGAGCAAAGTAATGCCTGCTGTAACACTGTCTAATACAAGCACCCTGCCTCCGACCCGTTCCTTGTACGGCGCAACGGCTGCCTCCACCGCCTCCTTCAACCCGACCATGCCCGCGCACCCGAGGCAAACAGCGTCCGCCCCAGCATCGCGCACCAGCCGTTCGGCTGCACCGCTGACGCGCTGCACCACCTCCGCCTTTGGCAAGCTTTCGAGCTCCAGGACCCCGAGCCCCGTCGACAGCACGCCGCCGCGCCCGCCGCACGTCGCGCCCGCCGGCGCCAGCACCTCGCCGCTGACTCCCATCGCACGGATCCCGGCGTCTAGCAGTTCCTCCCACCGCTTGGCCGTCGTGACGACCGCCACGCGCCGGGCGCCTAGCGCCAGCGCGCGCAGCACCGATGCTTGCATGATCCCCAGCACTGCCACCGGCTTGTTTCCTGTGAGCGCCTCGCGCAGCATGGGCACCAGTGGGTGGTCGCTGTAGCACGCGACCAGTATGCCGTCGTAGTCAGTGATCGGCCGCGGTGGGCCGCGCGACGGATCGGAGAAGAGCGCGGCGAAGCAGGCCGACGCTGACCGGATGGAGTCCACGGTGCCTTCGATCGCGGGCGGAGCGGAGGTCGGGTCATATCCTTGGATTTTGGAACCAGGAGCGGTGAAGAAGTCGAAAACCACACCGCGTTTCCCAAGCTCTTTTTGAAGTTCCGCCGTCTCCAGCTTCATGCCCTCAGTCATGCTCGTTGTGGCATTGGGGTTCACAACCAGGAGGTGTTTCATGGCGACAAGAGCGGGTAATTCTTATCTTATCGCAGGCTGTTTGATCCAGGATATAAATTTGGTTTCCACATACAGCACAACAAAGATGTTGAAGGTGGAGAGAGAGTCAGGGCATTTGATAGCGCGAATTGGTGGGGTGGACAGTCAAGTCACGAGTTACGGACCTTGATTCTTGGTCACGACACCTCATCATCCCAAAATGGCCCAGCCCGTCGCCAGTGCCGTCGCGCGGCACGTCACCCGCCTCCAGCCAAGCAAGACCGCCTTGTTCCTTTGCGACATCCAGGAACGGTTCAGGTGTGTCGCGTCGCGAGTATCCTGTTGCCTCCGTGCTGAATCCCTGCTAGGCCACACATCCATAAGTTTGACGTGATGCTCGAGACTGCCAAAAAAATGGTTCGCTCGCAAACCCCGACCT
>JADGKE010000136.1:0-11212 GCA_026954515.1 Cladochytrium tenue
CGCAACTAAGACCTCGCCTACCGGGCGAAGTCGGTCGAGAAGGAATGGCACCGCTGCCGCGCGGGTCTGACCGAGCTCGCGTGACCTTCGTAGCAAACCTGCCTGAAGTGGGCCGGTCGGGCAGGCGGCTGAAGATGGCAGCAGCAACAGCGATGGCCACAGCGACGGCGAAGGCAGCGCCGGCAGCAAAGGCGAGTGCATGGGAGGCCAGAGATGCGACCAGCAAGGCCAGCGACTCAATAAGGAGCACTGGTAGTGCTTGTCCTGGTTCAGCGCTGTCCAAAACCGTAGCGGAGGCAGCACCGGTAACGGATGTAATAGAAGCCAAAGCGGCCGACGTCATTGCGGACGTCGTAGACATGGTTTCTGAATAATCCCAAGCGCTTGGCCACCAACGCCAAAACCAAGCTATATCAAAGCACACACACACACAGGCACCCGCACTCGTGCGAAGCTACACAATGCGTTCCAAAAATGGCTGTGGGCCGCATGATCGATAAGCCGGACCATCCATCCCTTCATTCACATACAAAACCATTGTCATTAATTCTCATGCTCAGAAAAAGTAAAGGGCCATCATGCCGAGCAAGAGATCGCTATCCAGAGAACGCGTCGACATCCCCGACCTCGACCTCTGTGGCCACGCCAGCAGCGTCGTTCGATCCCTGTATTTCGGCATCACTGCCACCAATGGTGCTTGATGGCGGGGCATCGTTACGCAGGTCGGCTGTGCTTCCATTACGATCTTTTGATGCAAAGTTTTCTTCGAAATCAGCATCACCATCATCCAAAAGTTCATATCTGTCCGCTGTTGGCGAGCTGAAATCCGCTGTGCAATTTGGTTCGGCAACCTCGTCCGAAGCCTCTGTGGCGTGCTGTTCATCATCAGCGGGCTCGTTCTTTAACGGCTGCAAGCTAGCCAGGGGTGCCGGGTCTTCTTGCACCGTTTGCGCCGTTTCCAACTCCACGTTTTGGCCCTCTTCCCCTTCAGAGCTCGATTGCTGCAGCATGTTGATTTCCCGTGCCGGTTCCCCAATTCTGGCTGATGATGTATTGAGGACGTTCGCGGTCGTAGATGGAAGGACCTTTCGCGTTGCAGACAGTGGCCTCGAGCCGGGGGCCGCCGACGACTTTCGCAGCGCCGGAAGTATGGTCACATTGTCTGCTTCCTCGTGTGTGCTGGTACGCGTGTTGGTGTTCATGGGGATTTCGATGGGCCTCTCCACGATGCCAACTTTCTTCTTGTTCAGCTTTCGCGGAGGCGCCGCCGGGACAGACGATTCCTCGACGACCGCTGGCGCTTCAGGTCGCACATGTTGCTTCCTTCCACCAGCCCTCCCCTTCTTCTTTGAGAGTCCAGAAACTTGGCGGACAGAGCTCCCGTGAGTCTCCTCTATTGCAGCGTCCGTGTCGCTCAGCAAGTCAACGTATCGAAGTGGGTACTGCGAGATATTGAACAGAAATTCAAGGTTTTTCCGTCTGTCGGATAGCCAGCTGAGACGATTGTAGTTTGGTTCCTTATCCTCAAGGCGTTGCAGAATAGTCTTTGTTGTTAATATTCGTTAGTAGTGAATAATCTTTCGTGAATAGAAGGTAAATCACAACGTACTAGATTCTCCGAGCCAATACGCCTTAGATTAGTCTTGTTTCGTCGCTCACCAGCCTCGACGAAGACGGGACTGAACAGATTGGCCCGTTGAGAAAGATTTGAGACGTCGGATGGATTCATCATTTGGTGCGTCACTCGATTCAAAAGCACGCCGTTCGTACGTTCAATGTCGTCCAGACGCTCTGGGTAACGAAGGTAACCATAAGTAAAGTATTAGTAAAGTTTACAAGGTTAGAAGAAGGACCCATACCCTCCTCGATCTGCATTTGTTTCAGTCGCATCTCAAGATGTGGGTACGCGCGAGGTCGTGCATTGTCGACAGTCGGCCTGGCCTGGCGCAACCGGCGAGCGTGCAGCTCGCGGCAGTGCTCCTCCCAACGTTTGGCCAGCAGCTTGTTGCAGGATGGGTGCAGCGCCGTAAAGTGCCGGTGCTCGTAACGCATCTGCTCTGGAAGCGGCTGCTGGTCATGGGATGCGCCGGTGTCCATGCCTTTTAGGCCCATATGCACATCGCGAGCACTCTGATCATGGCCCACTCTGGGCTGGCGGCCGGGTCCCACGTCGCCACGACGAGAAAGTGCGCCGAAAGCACCTGATGGATGCGGTTGGCGGAGTGCAGGGAGGCCAGCCGGGTGAGTGGGGAGCGCGGTATCAGGCGCGACGGCGGCAGCCATTGTTCGTCAGTTTCGCTGACTGCGGCTTTGCACTGACAGGAGAAAGCCTGCATTGTAGGCCGCTCGCAGCGGCAGAGGCGGCAGCGATAGTTTAGACTGCAGCAGATGATCTTGCCTGCATGCATAGGCCAAATGACCACGACGAGCCTCCAACCAGCCAGTTGCAGCCAACAGTCTGGCGGCCAGCAGCCCGTTGTAAGTCAGTGCGGATCATCCCCCCATTGTCGATTTGCTTCCGAATGAGAACAGGAAAGGTACATATTACGTATTAACGGCAGGAGGAAGGAAAGCAGCCAGTTTCGTTTCATGACCTTCCATAGCGATACAAGGACCTTAGTGATGCAAAATTTGCAATGACGTCAAGGGCGGGTCATGGATGCCCTTTGTCAGCAAATCCTCCGTTATAAAGACCACACTATTTCAACTATCAACCTCCCTTGACCTCTCACCCCTCCCCAGCCCCCACCGTCCCAACCTCGCTTCCAATCGCGCCTTGCGTTCTGCACCCCATGTCGTTGATTGCCAACGGCTTGGGCCGAGGAGGAGCGGAACGCCGCGTTGCCCTGGTCCTTGGCGCGTCGCGCGGCATTGGCGCCGAGGTGGCGCGGGCTCTCGCCGCCGTCGGCTGGCACGTCGTCGTGACCGCAAAGTCGACTTCCTCGTCGTCAGGCGCAGCCGCCCCCGCGGGGCTCGAGGGCACGGTCGAGTCGGTGCGTGACGACATCGTGCGCGCCGGTGGGTCGGCGTCGTGCATCCCGGTCGACGTTCGCAAGCCAGACGACATCGCTGCAGCCGTCGAGGCGGCCTGCAGTCTCGGTCGGCTGGAGGCCGTCGTATACAACGCTGGCGCAGTCTGGTGGGGCTCGGTGGAGACGACTGACTTAAAGCGCTTCGATCTCATGCAGGAGGTGTGGGTGTGGGGCGGTTTCTCTTTCTCCACCAGGACCTGACGTTTTGTAAACCAGGTGAACATGCGCGGTTGGTACGCTACCGTGACCAAGGTCCTTCCTGTGTACCGCAAGCAGGGCTCGGGCCGCCTTCTCGCCGTGTCTCCGCCCATCTACTCGCGTTTCTTCCGAGGAAAGACCGCCTACGCGGTCGGCAAGGTTGGCATGACGGTTTTGGCGATGGGCCTGGCTATGGATCTAGATGGCTCGAATATCGCCGTGTCTTGCCTCTGGCCGGCTTACGCTGTCGAGAGCGCCGTGACTCAAAAGTATAAAATAAGCCCGGCGAATCTCGTGAAGGCCTCCATCTTCGCCGACGCCGTGGTGGGGATCCTTGAAGACAGCCCTGCAAAAGTGAACGGCGTGGCTTTCCTTGATGAGG
The DNA here is from genome assembly GCA_026954515.1 of Cladochytrium tenue. Taxonomy (NCBI): domain Eukaryota; kingdom Fungi; phylum Chytridiomycota; class Chytridiomycetes; order Cladochytriales; family Cladochytriaceae; genus Cladochytrium; species Cladochytrium tenue. The sequence goes on from JADGKE010000136.1 coordinate 3,613, forward strand.
ACTACTTACGGGACATGAAGGGAGTGACGGACTTTTCGCAATATTGGCTGGGTAAGCTCCCGTGGGATCGATCTGCCTCTATTTACGACACTGGTTCAGATGGAAGTCAAGGCCCTCCAAAGCGAATGCTACCAAAAAAGCTACCATCGTTGTTGGTCGAGGAGCAAGATGATCGTGGAATGTCAATCAATTCCGCAAAGGCGCGCTTATGAGTTCTTTATTCACATGACTATACTCCACCGATCAGGCTGTGATAGTTACGCATGAATCCTACTTGACCCTCCGGTCAGCGAGTAAGCTGGAATTAAGCCAAAGCCTGGCACAAATAAATCTTCCAACGTCCGCGCTCGCTCGCGTATTTCGAGGGACGCGTGCCGTAGTGCGGCTGCTGAAATTAGTACCGGTGATGCCCGAGAAGAGCATAGTCGATAAGCAGTGCTAACTAAAGTGGACGGCGGCATTAGCAGCAAAGATATTATACGTCCAATTATAATTACCAAGCCCAATATGCAAGGGCATCCGTTGAAGCTTGAAAGCTGCTAATGTAAATATATAAATACGAACAGGGAAATAACATCCTCGTCATCTCTCTCTACTTGATACTTAAAAGAACTCAATTATTATTAGTCAAATAGCGCTTAGGCCGTGAACAGCTCACTGAGTTCCAACATCTTTTACTCCATATGGGTCTTCTGCATTTCATGAGTAATATATGAAAAGCCTTGATTTACGAGCATAGAGTGCTAAACAGAATGCCTTAGATCTTCGACTGGCCCTGAAGCACGGCCATGTGTGTGCACCGAGGTCGCCGCCCATTACGCAGAGAAATAACATCAGCGCGGCCAAACGTCTACCGTGGCGATCCGCGAACTCTGAGCACCCCGACCCTCGATCGACCCGCCGTTGGCTAGCCCTGTGTAGAACCGGGGGCCGTTGCGAGCCCTTTTCTGGCGACGCATTTAGGATTCTCGCACACTCAGCTGGCTTGAATTACAAAACAGCCTTCCCTTCGTCCAACTGTTCCTGCATTCAGCGACCACGTCGGGTACGACAAAGCCCTCATCAGAGGCTGATATCGACAAGTGACGTGACGACGAACTCGGTGTCAGGAGGGGGTAATCCTTGAAAGCCAAAGCCGAAGACCTCTGCTGCCGCCGCTGCCGCTCCTCCGGGCCCGCGACATGAGCGGCAGCGGCGGCAGTTGCGAAGGCAGTAGAAGGGCGGCATGCAAGGCCAGATAGGGCAGCTACCGTCCTATTTTGATTTCGATTTCGATTTCGATTTCGATTTCAATGACGGACACCGACGACGCCGGTGTGGCCGCCAACACCACCGCCATAAACAACGAAAACGATGGCGCCGACGGCGCGGCAGCTGCCGCTGCTGGCTTCCTTCCTGTCGTCGTGCGCCTGGAGCAACTCGTCACATCCATGTCCGCCGCACCCACCGGGAAGAACGTAGTCCTTGCCGCGTATGTTACCAGTTCTGAGTAGAATGAAGTCGGAGGCGCGTTCTCACCAACCCCTCATTGCCATGACACGCGGACGAAACCCAGCAAGCGCGGTCTATTCATCGTGGATCTGGAACAACCGAAAGTCCCTCCACGCGCAATCAAGCACAATACCAAGTGGGAGGTCATGGACGTGCAATGGAATCCCCACATATCTCACGCCAACTGGATCGCAAGCACTGTAAGTTCATTGGACACCCATGGAGCTGCAAGGAACCTCGAAGCCAACACCTCCTTGATTTAGTCCAACCAAAAGGTTCTCGTGTGGAACATTGATCCGTCTGGGACGGCAACGTCTGTGTCATCAGCGTTATCTTCGACCACGAACCAGCACATCGAGTTTTTCTTGCAAAGCCACCAGAGAGCCGTGACAGACCTCAACTGGAGTCCCCATCGACCAAATCTCCTTGCGACCTCCTCATATGACAACTATGTATACATTTGGGACATGCGCGTTAAGTCCGACAGCAAGCCGATTGAAAAGCTGGGATCATACTCTATACAGCCCAAAATATCATTATGCTCAAGGACAAGTTGAGTTTACTGGTCCAGCCACCAAATTCTGACCATGCCAAAGCCGGCGCGACTCAGGTGAAATGGAGCCAAATGAATGAACATCTTCTGGCCTCGGCGCACGACGTGGACCTTATGATTTGGGATTGGCGAGTAAGCGCCTGCCCTTTTGAATTCCGGCGACTGACGACTTGACCCTCAAGAATCCATCGAAAGAATACATGTTGATCCCTGCGGCCCATCCCATTAAGATAAACGGCATAGATTGGAACCCCACCGTTAAGAATGAGGTCATTACATGCAGTCAGGACCAAACGGTTAAAGTAAGTCATCAAATAATTCAATAGAAGGACATGAATGCGTTCGACGAATCTAGTTCTGGAACATTGATCTAGCGCCGTCTTGCCACTCCAGCATAAGCACGAACGCCCCCATTTGGCGGGCTAGATTTACGGTATGGCGCTGATGCGGTTGACAACACTGCATTAACACTATCTATTATCATCAGCCATTCGGATCTGGAGTGGTCACTATGCCCCAAAGAAAAGAGTTTTCGCTGGCGTTGTGGCCGACTTCTCGGCTTGAAGAGCCCGTGAGGTATTTTTCTGGGCACACCGATGTTGTACGGGAATTTGTTTGGAGTGTTCGGGATGGAGATTTTTTGCCGGGTATGTGCTTTCGTGTTCTCCATTCGCACGCAAATCTTTGCTCGATAACTCACACCGGGAAGGAGCTAAATTTCAGCTCGTAACTTGGTCGAAGGATCAAACTCTCCGAATATGGCCAATAGATCCAAATACTCTTGAGGTGTGTCTTTTGTATTGCTACATTGCTGACGATAACAGGCGGTCGGGTATCAAATGATGGCGAACAATTTAGATCATTTGGACAACTTAGATTATCCTCCTCTCAACAGTCCTATTTCAAAAGCCAGAAGCGAAATTAAGCGTCCCAGTCCTTTGACGCACCCTTCACCGCTGACAAATGCGGCTACACGGCCATTGTACTCTTCCATTTTGACCAAAGGCACGGAAGGCTATAGTGCAGGATTACTAGGGAGTCCTGCAATGCAAACCAGCTCTCCTGGGGGTCACGTTTCATACCCTGCTGAATCTGCCGAAGCTGACACTGCATTGGAAAGAGAGGTCCAAGATTCCGTCGGTATCTATCCCGGGATAACCGTGACAAACGTAGACCAATAATTGAGGCAACACACGCTGACACTTTCCAGATTGACAGAGGTCGAAGGTGCATAACTTTGGAAGTCGCTACTTCGGCTCACGGAAGCAAGAACGATGGGCAGCCGATGTTGTTGCAAGTCGTTGTGGCATTCCCGTCATCTGTATCAAGTAACGATGCTGGTTCACCTGTCGTCAATCCACTTGCAGTACAGATTATTAAGATCCCGCCAGTTTCGCCGATCATTGCCAATTTACAGTCGCAACTTAATATGCTGGTTCATTTCTACTCATCGAAAGATGAGCCTTGCATTGAACCTTGTATGCGGTTCCTTTGCACAGGTGCCTTCCCAGATGCTGGTACTACGGACAGTATTGAGGTCAACGGGCCTAGATATCCGGAGGTTGAAGGTTACCCTTTGAATGTATCTTACATTATCCTTATCTGGTGTTGTTAGAAGCAATTTCGAAGGTCCGAAGACCACGTCGGGGTGATAATGCCGCGCCGAATTCAGAGCACCCGAAACCAAGAGTCCCTTACCCCTGCCTTTGCGGGGTCTCGTTTTCCAAGACAGGCAAGCAATGTCGAGATGCTTTCTTTTCTAACTGTAAATAGGTCAACTTGTCTATTTCACTTCGAAACTCCCCCACCCAAACACGGTAAACTTTGGACGGAGATCTCAGAACCGATCAGCTTCCAACCGCGGACACCCGAAGTCGTTAGAAAAGTTCGATAAGTTTCGTAAATTACTACATTCGCAGCCACCTCAAATTGCAGCGGTCACAGATGGCCTGGTGGATGATTTTGTCATTGAGACTGCAGTTGGAAATACCCAATTCGCTCTCAATGACGAGGAGTTCGAGGAGGCATTGCTATCTCCTCAACGTACCGCGGGTGCACTCAGTTTAGGCGCTGGGCGTGGAGTTAAGGCTGAAAGAGAGAAGCTTTCTGAGCTCCTTAAAAACAATCCGACAACTCCACCGGCGGTCACACTCGCCGCGATGCCGTTAGTTGGAGCAAGTGTCATCCAAGTCAAAGGAAGCAACTCTCCTTCTTTGGCAGATAAAACGAATGCAGTTTCTCCTTTATTAAGCCTTGAGGATCTCCATCGACGGCGTCCTTCAATAGTCGAGAGTGTAGATTCTGGCCTACTAGTTCAAGCATCCAGCTCTTCTCTAGTTTCTGTCGACATGCCGCAAGTCTTTGGGCAATTCACGATTGGAGCAAGTGATGAAAAAGACTTGCTTCTCGCGCGCGAGGACTCTGAAGGCGTTTCGACGGTCTCGCGCACATATCTTCCAGCAGAGGACGAAGCTGGTGGTTTATTTATCCGTCTTGGCCCTGGAGAAATCGGCCGGAGCAAGTCTGCAACAGATAGCAGCGACTCCAAGGAAGCAGCCGCTGCCCAGGCGCCGCCACTATCGTCGGGGCATAACATAACGATAAGAAATGTTGAAGATATACTTCCAGTCAGTCGGTCGCTAGCAGGCCTTCTTAGGTAGGGAAACTGCTCATTGTAAGCAAGCTCATCATAGGGATTTATTAGAATAAACGGTGATGACCCGGGTGGCGTGTGTCTGTATAATAGTGAAGTGACTTCGGCCATGAATCGACCCGACCTTAGTCACATCTGGAAGCTGGCCTCGGTGCTTGTGAGCGTTTCAATGTTTGGCGCCTCCTCGGTGGAGCATGCTGTTGCTACCCCTGTGCGCCGCTCCCGTCGAGATATGGCATTGAAGCTACAGAAGCTCCAGTCACGTCCTGCAGCCCTGCAGGAATCGTTTGGTCCGCCCGTCTTGGATATCTTACAAACCGGGTTCACATGGACCGAATTAAGCCACAACGTGATACCACTATTGTAAGATAACCGATCTTAGCCTCTTCGCTTATTAGTTTAGGTTCAAATACTTGCGAACCTTGGGCGATTTTCAGACGCTTGCAATTCTTGCGTGCATCGTTATTGAACCTTTTGACATATTCTCAGTAGAGGTGATTGATTTTCTCCTAACTTCGTTATTTACAATTTTATTTGAAGAGAGCGCCACCAGTTCACACAAAGGAACATCTATTAGGGCCTATGCGGCAGAGTTATAGGCGGGTAATGTCGCCGTCACCATCTCCAATGCCAGACAGTTTAGCGTCACCATTCACGCATGTTCGATTTGACGGTGGTCGTTCCTTTACATCCGACGTTGCCGTATCTGGATCTACCTCGCTCTCGTCCACATTGACGCGTCTGACCGCGAGCCCAGGGACTTCACCGGCCTTTCACCTGCCGGCGCACACCACCGAGCGCAGCGCCATCGACGTCCTGCCACGACGCCAGCAGTCGACGTCCACCGCGGCCCTGAGCCCGCTCGCTTACGGCCCGCCGCCGACGCCGCTTGGCTGGGCCTCGTCCGCGCGCACGCAACCTGTCAACATCGGACCTACCCGCCCCGCTCGCACTCGCGCGCCTTACACGGTCTGGACAGGCTCCTACGGCTCGCGCCCTGGCTCCGTCCCAAGCGGAGGCGCTGCCGCCGCTCCACTTGGCCCCGTCGCCCCGCTGGGCCCCCCACTCCTCCCACAGCGCACGGCGCCACGCGTGCCGCCAGGCACTCTAGCCCTGCCGCGCGGCGCCGGCGTTGGCGGCAGTTCTGCCTCCGCATCAGCCTCGGCCGCATCCGCGTTCGTGTCGGCGGCACCGGCGTCGGCAGCAGCCGGAGCTGGCCCGGCTCGGCTGCCGCCGACGCTGCTCACCGACGAACTGCGGCGCGCCTGTGCGCTCTCGGTGGCAGCGTACGCCGGCCTGCTGTACGACTGGGGCCTGCTCGAAAAGCGCGTCGAGCTGCTCAAGTTTGGCGCGCAATTCGGCTTGAAACCCGACTCGGCGCTAGGTTCTGATTCCACTTTAAAATTACCCTCGCACTATTACAACTCACAGCTCGCCAACCCTGTCGCTTCGCCCCTCCTTTGTAGTTGCCTAGCTCTCTATACACAATTATACCGATTCCAGTCACATATTGACCTCAGTTCCCCTTCCCCAGAATTCGGTGTTGGCTGCCCCGTCTGCCACTCGGAGCTCGAGCCGACGACGGCCCGATGCCGCAACTGCAAGGCCGCACCCCGGTGCGCCGTGTGCCGGCTGCCGTGCGCTGACGGCCTCGCCATCGCCTGCTTCCGGTGCGGTCACGGCGGGCACCTGCGCCACATGCGTTCCTGGTTCGCGCGCGGCGGCGCCGGCGGTCCGGGTACGCCGCCACGTTGCCCCACCGGTTGCGGCTGCGACTGCTTCGACGCCGCGGGCCTGGACGAAAGTGTGGTCGTGTCCGCCGCCGACGACGATGGTGGCATGGATGCCATCACTCACGCACCGGCTGTTCCACCGCGGTGAACGCGGCCCGCCCCTTTTTTTTTCCGAATCGGTCTGTAGCAACCACACCTGTTAAATTATCCTCCCCTTGTTGTTCCTTGCAAGATGCTGCCCACACCTCTGCGGAATCACACGAACACGAATTGAATATTTAGTGTTGCTCGCGGCCCATGGCGGGACACCAGCCGAATCAGAGTTCCCAGGAGGAGAGTAGATGCCGCCTTCGTTGGGAGGGTCGTGTACAGACAGCATGGGAATAATCCCGCAACAAGCAGAAAATGTAGGCGGCATGCTTATCGAAAACGAGAAGGCTGTGATTTCAAAGCCGACGGTTGGGGGATGGATGGCCGAAAAGAGGCGGGAGGCTAAGCCCACCGAGGGTTAGGGTGTGAGAGAGGGAGGCGGACAGAGCTTGCGTGAGTGCGAGGGTGCGGGAACAAACAAGCAAATACGCATTGGCGAGGTGGACCCAGGTACCAGCCACATCCCGGCAAGCCCGGCCGATGGCGATGACGAATCCTCTGCCCCGATCTCGATGCTGGTCACATTCTCCTCTCGGGGCCGCTAGATTTACCGATGAAGAAAAAAGTTTTTTCAATCGTTTGCTCTGTTGGAGGCCCTTTTCTTGCTACCGGAGAGACACCGTCTGCAAATCGCCCCCGCGTCAGCAGACAAACAACCATCTCGGATCCTGCCGTGTTGCATTGGCATTGCATTGCGGCTGTGTAGTATGTACTTCGGAAAAGTAGGCTTCCCGTAAGTAGGCTGCAATCGTGGCTGGCTTTGAGGCTCTCACACTCCTGGAGACAGATAGCAACAACACTGCGCGGGCGAGGAGACTAGATGGGTCCACTCGTGTCTCGCCTTTCTTTCACCACCGGGCTCTTAAAGAGATGGCTGAGTTTCTGACACTCCCTTCTCTCAAAAAAAAGCCCACCTCGGCGGTTTTTTTTTGAAAGCAAGACACTCTTGGTGGCTGGGATGCATGGTTGGGTGTCTGAGAACCCGCTCAGCCACCCCCCCCCCCATGCACTCTCCCCAAG